>CM069441.1:33475344-33492608 GCA_035610835.1 Ophiura sarsii | reverse complement strand
GACCATGTCATAATACATATACGATGTATACATACTCATTGGATGAAAAATACAGGATGCAATATAAATCATTATTCGATATTATTATTGACATTGTTACATAATTGCATAAATGACCTCATTTAGATGTTTCAGATATTAGATAGTCACATATGAAATACAATGATACAATCAATTTCTCAAATAAGTTTTAACTTAGAAAAACCTTCCACAATCGCCTGTTTTCATTATTCATTTATGAACGATGCCGTTTTCAAATGCTGCATTTGGTACAGAATATACATAAAATTCATATTAAATTTAAGCATAGCAGAATTTAATATAGGAGTTACAGATGTTCATTTCAGGGTTGTAGATCAAATTCATGATGCAATCAAATTATAAAAGTGCAATATTAACTAAACAAGGGTTTCCAAAGAAAGATTCCAATGCTTTAATACCACCTTCATTGACCTTTACAAATACATGGAAAGTTTCTTTTGATTTCCTCAACAATACCGTACAATTCAATAGCACTTGTATGTATTGGATATCTATCACAAAGAGAAGATTACCTTTTTATTTCAACACATCATTTACAAACCGTACTCCAAAATTAATATACCGATGTGTAACAAGTTGGAATTTGACTAACCTGCAATGTATTTAATATGTTTAACAATAAGGCGTTTGCATGGAAGATCTTTAGATCAGACCATCATCCAGAAAGGGATTTTTGCATTGTACCTTTGGTTCTGTCTGACATGCATGCTTCTGTTAACATTGCAAGCAAACATCGTGGTGTTTAGATATTGTGCAATCCTATTGAAATTAATATTCATTGAATATAACATGTATTAATTATCGTCTATAGTTTATCCTTAGTGTAAGACAGCACATAATTAACCTAGCACAAAATCCTTTAGTGACGGATCAAAGGATTATATAGCTTTTTGTAATGGGGTCCTGATACTAGACCTACTTATGAATGTCTTACACCAAGGATACACCAGACATGAACCTTTTATGATCAATAAAATAAAATTGCATCTGAGGGTATCGATACTGGCCAAATCAACACTCCTGAAAACCTTCATTGATAGGCCTAAGTAGCGCGCAAATATACAGCCTTATTTGCCCCGAATACACAAACATACACAAATGTCATTTTACGACACGATACATTTATATTTGCCCATATCCATGACTTTGAGAACAAGCTTCAAACTTTCAGAAAATATGCATGTTGCGTGAATAGGTTTCTCGTTGAATATGTACGTTATGGTAACCATTTCATTAGCGGCTCCAGTCATTGCAACGGATAGGGCCTCTTGCGTCAGAGAGATATCATTGATGCGGTCCGGAGATACTTTAACCCATTTGCTAAGCTCACCAAGGATTAACACAGTGTTGTTTCTAGATGTAGCAAAACACAAAAAAGAGAAAATAGTTACCATGGTTTCACTGACGTAAATCTGATTCTGTTAAACATTGCGGTGCGAAGAGACAATGCTTAACGTCTATAAGTAGGCTTACATGTGCGAGGTGGATTTGATACAGGCTTTCCTTCTTATTAAAAAAATATATTCTGTTCTGCTGATAAACTTCTCTAGGTGTTTCCAAATTATTGTTTACCACAACGTTTCGAAGTATTTTACACGTTTTGATTAAGACATTTTCAAAACCGTCCCACAATTCGATCCAATGCATTAATTCGACTGCTCTATCTGCAGAGATATCCATATCGGATGCCCACATCTTGCAAGCTGTGTAAGATTTAATCCTTGACATATTATCTAGTGAAAGTATTTGTTCAACTATTCACTGGACTCAAGTAGTTAAGTATTAAGATTTCAAACAATAATATAAAGTCGGCTTATTGTTTTACATCTGTGGTTTTAAAACCTGTGGGCAGTTGTGCTTGGTGTTGTTGTGTATGGCTATTATACTCTTATTGCATCCGTGCAATGTGTTGTCATCCAGTACGGAAACCTCGCCTTTAGTTGGAAATATTGCGATAATAATTCCCCATATTGACGACTAAGTTTGCAAAAAGCAACACAATTACGTAATTTAGTAAACCTACTTTAGTTTCATGATGGGTGTTGTGTGCCATAACTGAAAGTCTTTAGCCACCATAAGTCTGAGCGTTAATGGCGTCTTTTCATCAAAGTGGACGATAGAGTTTAATGGATCTGCATCGGAGTAGGCCATTGACGGTGTCCACTGCAAAGTATCACAACTATAATTACTACATGTAGCAATATTACTGAAACCATTACAAACATGACAAATGCACAGAAACAAAACAGCAGTTACTGACATTAATTAACGATGGTTTATTATTAATTCATTACTTCATGAATACTCGCGATAGCTGCGTACCAAGTGCGTTCCAATGAAATTAATCGTTAGATGATAACGCGTTCAATAACTAAGAAGGGGTGGACAAACTAAACAGAAAACTAATTAATTATTAGCGCGATTATATCGGTACAAATCAACGATTTGGATAAATATGCATCTTTTTAAGTAGGACAATTCGTCAGACCAGAACAAAAACCTCTGATTTTAAAACAAATTCACGAAAACAGTTGTTACGCAGACATTATTCTCTAATTAGAGCAACATTCGTCTTTGAATGCAGTTAATATTAAATGACAATAACAAAATAATTCTTAACATGCTTTATAAATGGAAAACCATTTCTGCGTGCCCCCTAACATTTGCCAAGCGCTCCATAGAACTGATGTATTAAATATGCCCTCGTCCCCTAAAATGTCCTCCCCCCTATATGTACATGTTAACGCTTCCGCGGCCAGCCATTGATACGAACACCTATACACATTTAATCCATTTTCACATAGCTCATGTAACCATGATCAACAGACAACTGTTAAGAGCTAGTGTACCGTACGGTATGGGTATATCATATTGATCAATTATGAGAAGTTTTGAGAAGTATGTAATACTAGAACTTAATTATTATGTGCATCGCAAATCTTCGCCGCCTATGTATTTCACGAGGATAAATGTGTGATCATGTTTATATCGAGACAGTATTTAATTTATGACAACGGATTTGAATGTCAGGTTCTACTAGACACATAAGTACAATGCAAAGTAAGAACAATATATTATAATTCGTTTTTTAACAAATTCATTCCAGTGAGTTTCAACGAAATTGAAATAATAACGAATTTCCTTTTAGTTTTGAAAAGTCTATGACTTATATAACAGCATGACCAATGACAATTCTTAAGCATCGCACACTAGTGCGATTGCGATCATGTAGCACGTATAAACGCTCTGTACGAGTGGTGCGATTCACACTCGTGTACTGCCTCCACAGCAGCGTAGCTTTATCTCAAATTCTCAACGCTTAACTATAGGTATGGTGGAGTCGTTGAATATAAAACAATTACGATATTAAACTTAAGTTATCACGCCAAGTTTAAACATTATTATGCAGTTCGAATCTTCCGTCCTATACTTGCAATGCATTGGTAAAGACCTATTATTCTGCAACTTGTGTCACTGAAGTGAACTTGGTCAGCTGAACTGACCAAGTTCATTCACGAACTTGGTCGATTTGGTTACCTGCATGAATAATATACCAATTTGTATAGTAGCAGTCAAAAAATGCAGTAGACACTTTTTTTTTTTTATTTGTTCTTTTTTAATTTTTGAAATATTGTGAAATTTGTTAAGGAATATTTTTTTAGGTTATTATTATTATAATGTGTTTTTTTTTTTAATTGCAATTTGTTGAGAAATTTTTGGGATTTGTAAAAAAAAAATTAAAAAAATTAAAAAAAAAAAAATTAATTGTCTGTACTTTGAAAAAAATGTTATTGATATTTTTACAATATTATGGTGATTTTTTTTTGTTGTTGGGATTTTTGATTTTTTTGTCAAGTCAGATTCTCACTGCATAATAATGATAAAATCGGACGGATTTTTTCGCATGATACACAAATATATTGGTCTCGCTATGAGTTTTAAAAATATTGTGCTCGACTGCGTCTCGCACAATATTTTTTAAAAAGTATTATTATATCTTTGTGTATCACGCTCAATCCATCCGATTTTATATCAGCATTAAACATTTCAACTTACGACATTCCCGAAATCTGCTGACGTCGGAGTGACGAGGGTAACACGGTCCACCTCAACGGCGAGAATGTGACCAAACACAATCTGAGACTGTCCAAGTTGAATTTCACTCACAGTCGACCAAATTATACCATTGACTGCGTTCTTATATTTACTACCGAAGGCACCCTACAAGTGAAAATACAACCACAAAAACATCATGCTTAAACATATCTTATTCTTCACATGATTACAAATACAAAACATAATAATAATAATAATAATAATAATAAAAAACAGTGTTTATATAGCGCACTGTGGATCACAATCCCTCAGAGCGCTTTACAATATGATACATCATAAAATAATAAAAATACAAGCAAATCAATAAAAACAAGGTATTTACAAAAAACTGGTCAACATCCTAAAATGAAATTAACAGACAACAAGGAAATATGGAAAAAAGAAGATTTAGACATGTGTATGATGTATTTTGACAAAAACTCTTTGTTTTTATGCTGGGCCCACTTTTTTCTCTGGAACCCTCCATCGTCTGACTCATATATCCTCTGTGCTTGTTCACCCCAACTTCCATATCCAGATCTAATATACATTTTAAAGCCATCTGGGTACAAATACTGATTAAAGATACATGAAAGCAATTCATAGACTCTACCACAAGACCTACATCTGAATTCAAATGTCAACATCCCAGGATGTTGACAAAAATATATTTTAAAAAAAATTGCAAGACCAACAATTGCACATTACATCAAGCACTGATCATAACATTTACAGACCAGCTGTGATTATATAAAAAGTACATTAATTGCACATCAAAAACATTAGAAGTCAAATGAACACACTATGAAGAATACATAAACATTGCAATTACGGTACAATTTAGGAGTTATAGAAACTTGTGAAGAAATGGTCTGGAACTGACTAAATAAACCACTAAGCAATCATTGACCACGTTTTTTGCTGATAACTATTTCCATAGTCAATGGACCATATTCGTAATTGGACATTTTCCGCCGCATGATGGGGTAAACACGGAGTCAATTACAGTTCGTTCGTGATGGGTGAAGATCTGCGATGTCATTAGTATGACTTATAGCACGAGGCAGCGTAGCTGCCGAGTGCTTCAAGGAATTAATAGCACTCATCGACAGTGACTATTTTAGTGATGATTTATATGGCAGAGCTCTACCCTACACACCACTTTCACAGTAGGACACCTCTCACTCTCCCAGACTTTAGACAATCATCTACTATTAAACACACACACACTAAGTTGGGTAATAATTACAGTGCTGTAATTAATCAGGTTATTTACAATGTCAAATTTACAGCATTCTGAAGCTGTACAATAAGTGAAATTTGTGGAATTCTGGATTGGCTGTGTATGTGCTATTAAACATGTTAAAGCGAATATTTTTTATTTAAATACAATATCTTATACAAAACCAGTGTTACCGCCAGTATGTAGTCACTAAGCATCATTGCAGGACGGCTTGGTTGTAGAAGTTTGCCATCAGCATTACAAGACCTTTGTAGGAAAAGTAAAATGTTACATTATGAGTTGACTATTATACGCGTAAATCAGTTGCGTGTATATAGATTACCTAATAGATCAAAAAACGAGGCTTTATCGCAACATTAAGATCTAAATTCTCGATATTCTCAGATATAGGGCCTTATGGGCAATTGTCTATCCATTGTAAATCCCCTGTAATTTGCATGCACATTTGCACACAACCTACAAAAAAAGAAATTCAAAACCAACAACAACTAACCTACAAAACAAAATCCAAAACCAACATAACACTATACAGGGTGCACTACACTAAATGGGGTATCCCCTACCCTTAAGTCGGTGTTTAAAGCTAGAATCGGAAAGTGTGCATCACAAAATCCTCAATTTAAAAAGACTTGACAGTAATACAATTCCGTAAATGCCTATGATTTTTGATTAATTATGATTAATGGGACATCACCTACATGCACCCTGAAAATAATCTGTGAATATCATCTAGATAAATTTTGAGAGATCTTTCAAATTTGTGCTTTTTACTGGAAACATTGTTGATTACGGCGACATTTTCAAGCCCGTCAGAGAGGTAGTCAACTTCATGGGCGTATTTTGGAAAATCGAGCAGGCTCACCTACCTATTTGCTTCACTTTTTGGTGAGAAAGTGTGATCATCTTTAAGAAAAAATCACTCTACAAGGTCCAAGTTCGCAATTTAGTGGTCTAAAACAGAGTTTTATATCAGTGTTTTGTACATATCCCTATGGAGCCCTATTTAGTGGTGTGATCCCTACAGCAACAAACAAACAAACAAACATTGAACACAAATAACAAATAAACCCTAAATAAACATTGTGTACTAATAAGTAACTTTGACTAGATGTGGACGATTAACAAATATTACTAATTAAGAAATAAGCAATCAGTTTTTATCAATAAGTATGAAAACATTGGTATGAAAAATTCATTGATATACTTAGAAAAGTGTTAGAATATTAAGAGCTAACAAGAAGTGAATTTCAATGACGATGGAAATGTAAATGGTTTGGTAAAGATTGTCACACCCTGAAAAATTCCAAGTATCAAGGGTCTAGTTTTAATCAAATCTTAAATGGTTGATGATATGAATGCTTCAAGTTGAATGAACTTGGAGTTCATATTAGTGTTGTCAATTGAATACTCTCAAACATTCATAAGTTGGATTACTTGATATTCCAGAATTAACTAATGTTTATGGTGAACCAATACCAATGAAGGGAGACGAATTAATTCGATGAAATTGGTAGGCCTATATCGAATCTAAACTAACTCAACAGCACACCCTACACAAATCACTTTACACAAACTCCATTATGAGCCAAACATACTCACTCCACAACTCACAATATCACCCCATTTTGCCCTAAAATTCACTACCCATCCACAACTTGCCACTTAAAAACCCAAAAGAAACCAGAGATCTCTCGGTGAAACTGTATACAAAATAGGTTGGTTAGAATGGAATAATATACTGATAATTACTGTCCATTTATTATACTTTGTGGAAGTACACCCAATTTAGTGTTGCAGTATTCTACATGTATCCTTCATTTATTATTATCAACTAGTATGTGATCGCGTATGTCATCATCACAATTAATTTCACTTCACCAAACAGACCATTGACCCTATTAGACCGCACACACCCTCGTCTCAGATATCAGCGATACAATAATTATGATGAAATCCAATGAGATTTAGGAATAACACAAAATATTCATCCGCCCGGGTCATTCGCCCAGTCACTACCCATTCAACCATTAGATCGTGTACTTAGTGGCGTGACCACTTTACTCAGCCGTAGTCCTCATAATCGCGTGTTATAAATAACAGCCTGGTGTCTCAAAGTGTTATAATGTTTGTTAATAGATTATCTTAACACCAATAATGTGTTACTGTTATGTGAGCTATATGCATACAAATTATGATGTATATCAGCAGTTTTAACACCAAGGGAATATAATATTACAATTTACGTTGTGAGATTTAATTTCGCTTAGAAACTGCTTTCACTGTCAAAGGTTAGAAGTCTGATTGGTTTATTTTACAGGCAAATCTAACAAATTGCGACAAAATGTACACCAAATTATTTGTTCACTAACTAACCACTGATATGATTTCTCAACATAACCCGTCAATACTAGCAAAATATTAAATAATTCACAAAATAATACAGCTACAAAAGTACCAATCACAGGCGCGGTTACTTTCTACGAGCCTTGTGTGGTTTGGTAGCAACACTGGTACAGCAGTGACACCTCAGTGGGTTGAATTGTTGTATCACAGTTTAGTGTGCGTAATAACACGAGAGCGTACGTCACTGAACATGCTCAACACGAGAATAGAGTGCATGTACAAGTACGTTAGTGGTTGAATATTTCTAAGCGAGCAAATACAGCAAGTTGAAAAACCTGATTTTTATACACTTGACATTATACGTGAACCCCTCACAAGTTTTAATAGGTTTATTTAGTAGACTGTAAACAACTAAGAGCCTTGTACAATGTAATATAGTCTATATTTACAGGGTGAATCAAAAACAATAGGACTCGGTTTCATGACGGTGTTATACTTGTCTAAAAACCACTGAAGCATGACCAATTTAGCCCAATTACTATAATGATAATATTCTGAAAATCTGAGATTAATCCAATGAAAAATAAGACCGCTAGCATAATTTGCGTAAACATGTCATTTGATAATCTGTACACTAGGACCGGGACTAGGACTTACACGTACAAACCAGAAAATGACATTACATTTCAATACTTTGCATCCATAAACATTGTAAATCATCTATCAATAACAATAACAAAAATAAGTAGAAATAATAGGCATATACGACGGGTATTAAATAAATTATAAATAGTTTAAACAGGTTCGCCGTCGTGTGGATAGAAAAAAGACAATTATGGGAAAACGATCTCGCCCGGGAATCTCAGATGCCAGATGAATTTCAGATGCTTTACCATGCGAGGTCTTGTGGCCCAATGGATTAGGCACTTGCCCAGTAAGCAAGAGGTCCTGGGTTCGATTCCCGGGCGAGATCGTTTTCCCATAATTGTCTCTAGCAAAAATAAGTTTGCTATATTTCTCATAATTCTGGCACAAATCATAATAGCTACATAATCCGCGACTTTGATGCATGAATATGTCTGTGCAATGTTCAATGCTGCTCAGTGTTCTCATGAGAAAGCCTCAGTAGGAAAATACGTAGGAAAGTTGTGGTAGGAAAGCACCAATCATGTCAATAGTGAGTTTTACCGATCATGGACAGAGAAGGGCATTTAAAAACATTCATTAGACTGGTAAAATTGGACTTGTAAGTCAACTTCAATTCTGCCATAAGCATGATAAGAAGGAGCATTTCCCTGTAAGCCTATTGAAATAAAAGTATGTAACCTTGCAATTTCACATTATCAAATAATGTTTCTCTATTACCATTGTTACATACTACAAAATGGGTTGACTTGCCTAAATGGTCATACTTTCCATAATTGATAATGGTTTTTCTCATTTTTTCAGGATTCTAACTTTGTTAGTTGTACTTTACAATGAAATCAATTTGGTCATGGTTCAGTGGTTGTAATAAGGATTAAATCCATGCTGAAAGTGAGTGCTAATTTTTGATTCACCCTGTATTTCCATTGAAATCTGAGTGTGTTTTGGTGTAATATTGAATTACTGAATGTTTTTACCAAAATACAGTTATTTAATATTCCACACCAGTTTTTGTGTCGTCTCATGTACTTGAGGAAGTACTTTTAGCTTATACAAAGCCCATTAATATGTATCATTTCAATACTTGACTGCAAAAGAGTTACTTATACATGTATGCTACTTATTCAAATATTATCCCACTTTCTTCATCTTTATCTTTCCGAACATTTTGTGCGGTCAAATATAGATGAGGCACATACAGCTTATGCCGACATTTCCTTTCTTATCTAGACACTCTATTTCTTTCCTATTCGGTCACATTTTCCACTGTTTTTCTTTTTGTTGAAACATTTAGGAAGTTCGATTCGAACCTCTCGAACTCCCTGGCTACTGGTCTGGGTAACTAAGGAACAGACACAGAAAGTATAATACTATAATTGTACCCAATCCAGTAAATTTATGTGACAAACGCAAACTTTTAGCCATGAACGGATACTAAGTATTGGATCGAGATCAAATTAGGTAACGTAAATATATTCCTTGATTATTCATTTATCATATTTATGGACCAATGTTAGGAGATACAGTAAAACCATGCAGTTATTACAATGCCTTATTTCATGCATAGATCCTAAGAAGATGTGACAATTTACCTCATAATGAGCGTGACGTTAGCGTGATCCAGCATATCACTTGGTCCTACAGGACCAGTGCTAAGTGTAGCTACAACAGATTGAAGCTGTGGGTTGGTTTCGTTGCGTCCTGTAAGGCATAATACCATTAACATGAATTACTTATTCACTTTACCATCTCCAACTTAATTCCGTACGAGACAGAAACATCACAAGCGGCCAAAGTAGAGAGACGAAAATAAAATATTTTGGCAATTAGGGTCAGTGTTTGTACACCTTTTTCTATGTTTGTATTATCTCCATATTTATTGCCTGGTTGAGTGACCATGGTCCAGAAGTTATCCTTAAAAGGTTTGACACTGGTTTGAAATGGTCTGTCGACATGGATATACCTACCATATTTATTGCCTGGTTGGGTGACGGTGGTCCAGAAGTTATCCTTGAAAGGGTTCAAACCCAACGCGTGTAGTAAAATGGACGAGATGCCGATCTCCCAATTTGAATTACCAGGTTGATAGTCATTGCTTGCCCGTGACTAGATAACAATAAATTAAAGTTGCACATTATAAAAAATCAAGAAGGGAGCTGAAACCACCCCATTGTAATAGGGGAATATTAAGCGAAATGATATCAAATTAAAAACGATATTTGAAGTTAAGGGGGATGTGCACCTTCGCATAGCCTCCGTAAAACTGCCGTAACCTCTTCATTATTCATTTAATCTTAATAAAAGTATACATGTTTTTGACCCATTTTAGGTTCTGCAAAGATAACTCAAAATATATTTTGCCAAATTGTGTCATACTAGTTTTATTATATTCCTCATGCAATTCCCTAGGAATCTTTTTTTTTTTAAATTTACTTTATTATTTTTTGAATTATAGACCCAAAAGTGCTAAAAAACATGATTTTTAACCTCTAAAATCGTGAAAATCACGTTTTTTGGTAAAAAATCATATTTTTTGGCACTTTTTGGTCGATAATTCAAAAAATAATAAAGTAAAATTAAAAAAAAAAAAACAATTCCTAGGGAATTGCATGAGGAATATAATAAAACTAGTTAGATAAAATTTAACAAAATATATTTTGAGTTATCTTTGCAGAACCTAAAATGGGTCAAAAAACGTGTTTTTTATCATTTTCTCCCAAAATGGTCAATTTCATGATCATGTTTGGATTCATTGAACCCTTTTCTGCAAAAAAATGTATACTTTTATATAGATTTAATAAATAATAAAGAAGTTACGGCAGTTTTAGGGAGGCTGTACCTGAAGGTGCACAGCCCCCTTAATAGGCGGATTTTATGCCTCCGATCCATTTTTGTGGGACAATTTACGTTACCGCGTCGCATCAGGTATGCCTCATCACGTATTCAATTTAAGAAGATGTTCATTTAGGAAAAAGTGTATTTTAGGTTCCAGGTATTTGTATACCAGTAGTTTAATACTGGAGCATAAAAGTTGCCAGTATTGCTCGATACTGGTACGATTTTACTGTTCCAGTATCGGTCGATACTGGAACACCAAAGTGTGTCCCAGTATCGAGAGGACCTAAAGTACACTTTTCCACTCTTTCATTCCACCGTCATAGTGCATGTTTAACGCTGTTATTAATGTGATGTTTTTATCTTTAAGCGTTGTGGTATACCACAGCGCTTAAAGATACCATCGTATAATGTGCAAGAGTGCTATAATCACTAACACAAAAGTCCCTGACCAGGTGCTTTGATGTTGGCTTATCCAAAAATCAATAATCGATACGAAAAATCTGAGATTTACATTTTATGAGCAAATTTCTTCTCCGTAGTTTGATACCTCATTCATAAAAATCGATTGAATATTGTTGATGTTATAATTGTTAAATCCACCACAACTACCAAAACAATTCTTGCACTAAAATTGGGTTTCAATGGGATATCCTTGTATTATAGTGTGTGTGATTACGCATTGACAATATATGTGTACTGACTCCCTGTCGATGCCTGTTACCCATTCATCCTCATACCTGATTGGTTGAAATAGCTAACAGTGGTCAATACAAATCAATGATATCCCATAGGAAACAGCAGTTCTAGTGCAACTTTGTTGTCGTTACTTGTAGTTATTGAAATCATCATAACTTCAACAGTATCAATTCGATCTTTATGAATGAGGTATCAAACTACGGAGAAGAAATTTACCCGTTTAATGTATATCTCAGATTTCTAGTATCAATTATTGATTTTGGATAAGCCAACATCAAAGCGCCTGGTCAGGGACATTTTAAATGCTCATTGTTATGTTATGTTATCGACAAAGGCAATCGGCGAATTAGGACACGGGCAAAAGGCAATTAAGGAGTTACTTCGCAAATGTATAACAATCGTGTCTATATGGTAATATGATATGAACAAGTATCATAAATGTTACGTGAAAAAAGCCTTTAGGTATTATAGAGAAATACTTACCAAAATGCAGCATTTTCACAAATCATATACTATACAGGCAGATAGGTAGGGTCGTCGGTGTTTTTTGGGGAGGGCGTATTTGTTTTTGCTTTTTGTTTAGATTTTCAATTTTATTAACAATTTTTTTTTTTTTTTAATTTCAAAATTGCCACAAATATAGTAAAAGTGTCATCAATTTTCTTTTCGAACTTCCAACAAATTTCGAACATTTTCAAAAACGTCCATAACGTACCGAAAAAACCTCTCTAATTCTAAAAGTGTGGGTAGGTCGTTTCCATAGACCCGGGGGAGGGGGTACTAAGTGGATATGAGGTTACGGGGATGTGCCGCCAAATAGGGTCCCATTTTTCACCCTCTAATAAATGAATGACCCCTTTTCAAAGCCATTTTTGGTAAATGTATGGGTGTGAAATCCTTAATTTTGCTTGTTTTTTTACACAGAAATTTTAGCAAAATCTGTAAAATTATAGGTCTCCGGTAAACGTATGGGTCCATTTTCCCCCCGAAAATTGGTAAATGTATGGGTCAGTTTTTCATTTTGCTGGAGGAAAATGCCCAACATTTTACTCAACTGTTGAACATATTGGGCATTGTTTACTCAACTGTTGAACATTTTGGGCATTGTTTACTCAACTGTTGAACATATTGGGCATTGTTTACTCAACTGTTGAACATATTGGGCATTGTTTATTCAACTGTTGAACATATTGGGCATTGTTTACGCAACTGTTGAACATATTGGGCATTGTTTATTCAACTGTTGAACATATTGGGCATTGTTTACTCAACTGTTGAATATATTGGGCATTGTTTACTCAACTGTTGAGCATATTGGGCATTGTTTACTCAACTGTTGAACATATTGGGCATTGTTTACTCAACTGTTGAACATATGAACATATTGGGCATTGTTTACTCAACTGTTGAACATATTGGGCATAGTTTACTCAACTGTTGAACTGTTGCAAAGTTACTCAACGTTGAGTAAACGTTTTACTCAACATTTTAGCAGTGTAGCTATTGTAGCTACCTACCTGCGTTACAGCTGGCATCTCAACTGACTGTAGTAAGTGTCTCGCCATTGGCATACAAAATTGAATTGCCAAGCCATTCTTACTTGCTCCTGCCCCCATTGTGTTCATCCAGGTACGTGCCACAGTCACATTTTCAACTGTAGCTGTCATGCTCTCAAATTGCTCGTTGAGAAAATCCTTGGTTGGGAAAAACAAGTCCGTGCAATTAGGCATTTAGGTTAGATGTTTCAAAACAGTACTTGTGATTAGATGAAATAAGAGTATGCCAAAGGCAATTTACCCGTAGGCACGGTACCAAATGAGTGATGTAATAATATCCGTGTGCCAACCCTATTGATCATTACGTCGAACTTGCCTTACAAAAAGGTAAGCAATATTCACCTACGTTAAGAGCAAAATCGATGGTTATAGTACATTAGCCATGATAGTGACTGTATTTGATGTTTGATAACTCTTTGGTACCTAGTCTATATCATTTATCGTAGATATTTATCACGTATAAGGTTATCTCATAACCAATCTGATTTTTCGTGCATGAAAGCCTATGATTAACAAATAATAGGAAGCCAACTTCGTACCTGTTCGTACACTGCGAGTCCCCATTGTTTTGATGTGGATAGAAGGTAATTCCAGAAACCCTTTGAAAGTAGGAGAAATATTGTGAAGAAAACGCATGATTAACCAATGTGTCGACAGCTGATATTGACAATGGTGACAATGAAATTATTCCTCTTAGGAAGCGTTACAATAAAAATATAATACCGGGTGGTTCAAAAAAAAAGTTGACCCAAGTTCTAGGTAACTTTTCAACTACATTTTATAGTTTCAGAGAATTTGTGTTTACTTAGTCTTGATCAGCAGTAAGTTTTGAAATTATCCTGAACAAATGGTAAATTTAGCTTGGTTGGTTCTTCAGATATGGTTCATTACCATTACAGAGAGCATGCTCAAAACTGCCTTGTCCACGGGAGCGTCCTTTAGTAGAGATAGAATGTACAAAGTGGACTTACACACGATTGGTCACAAATTGTGAAAAAAGGAGAAAAAGAAAAAAACCCGAGACATCTGAAACATCTGCTTTGTGCATGACATTACCTACCTACGTACCTACGTTTCTTTGTTGAACGTGAATGGCACATAAGCACAGAGATTGGGATACTTTGTCAGGGCGGGCTTTTCACTTCTGAATCTAGAGCATGCTGTTTTGTTGAAGATAAAAACTAAATGATGCTCCCGTGGACAAGTCAGTGTTGTGCATGCTGTCTGTATTGAACCATATCTGAAGAACTAAACAAGCTAAACGCACCATTTGTGTAGGATAATTTCAAAATTGACTGCTGATTAAGACCAAGTAAACACAAATTCTCTGAAACTATAATGTGGTTGAAAAATTACTTTGAACTTGAGTCAACTTTTTTTTTAACCACCCGGTATGGTATAAGGTATTACAAAAAGTATGCGTAGAAATTATAACTGTTATTGAATCAGAAATACATAACATCGCCTATTTATATGGATCTCAAAAAGATTTCGGACTAGAACTAGAGCTGTTCGCCAACGTGTCTATTCGGCCTCTTAATTTATGAGCTAAATATGCATAGCAATGGCAAGTAACTGAGTATAAACACATTTCAAATACATATTAAATATAGTTGACATTATAGCGTATGTACGTATATAAGTGTTTGACTGATAGGTTCTGGTAAATAAAATTTAACTAGGTTCTGGTAAATAAAATTTAACTTACGCAACAGTAAAATATAATTAGCGGGTACCCGCGCTTAGCACGGGTCCCCGCTAGCTTGATAACAACTTATCCCAAATTTCATGAAATCTAACACAAATTATGAAAATTAAAAATAAACTGGTTTTAAGTTGGACTCAAACGGGCTTACACAACGAGTTTGAAGTCAATCAAACGTGGGGAAAGGGGAGAACATCTCCGTAAAAAAGTTGGCGATACCGTATCATTATCATAGATGAGTAATATAGAACGGCGTTACTTAAATAATTCTTCTCATTTAATTGGTGTTGGCTGTAGACCACGTAATTTATCATTACAAACCTCGTCTTGTGGAATTGCCTTCTGGTTCTCAGGTTCCACGATGAAGTTCCATTTCCCCCCATTAGTCGTAGCATATTGTGTGTCATTAGACCTGAAATTATAATCCAGGTGTGAGAAATTTGACTAATCGAGGGGGATAACTGAGAGTCCTTTAACTCCTGTAGTCTCACACGGAATAAGACTAGTAACCTTGTCGACGAAGCTAAGAAACTACTAATGTGTGTAATATAAAACATGTACAGTTTAGATATAGGTATAGGCCTCTCAGTTACAGGAAAATTTACAATGATCGTTTATTTTGATTTGATACCAGCACGTTCCCTATTTGTCAGTTTGTAGATGTAGGAAACTGAATTAAATTATGTTACAGAAAAACAATAATAAAGAGATCCGCATTTTGGTTAAAGATTTTTGAATGATGCAATATTGTGATCATTGTCTCTCCTCTCATTATCCTTTAAGCGATTAGGCACATGTAGCCATCTAGAAACACCCACATTTATCCTCCTATACTCGAAACGTAGTAGAGACGGGAGTAGAGGTGGAGCATTTGAATCTCATGAATTGTCGAATCATAAAGGGGTTGACAAGAATGAAACTGGGTTATTTTATTATAACGTGGAAGGACCAGACACCATTTAATGATTGTATTCAGACGTAGTGTATAATTATCAATTTGTTGAAAATACAGAAAACTGTAGGTATTAATTAAGTATTTAGGTATTAATTACTTGAAGCTTAGTGAGTACCTAGTGTTTCCCGGTGCGTATTGCGATGCGCCCGTCATATTGTGCATGCGTCACACCCCCAGCAAACAAGCCTGTTAGTGTTATCACGTCAATATAAGCGTACAATAGCTGTATCTGTTGCATGTCGAAAGTTTTATTTAAATTAAAGTGTTCTCATTTTCAAACTACCCTGCGATAGATATAAAAACCTTTGGACATATTTATATCCAGGCCGACCATATCAATATTAATTTGGTTGCACCATTGTTTCTTACCAATATTTGTTGTGAGCAAAGAGAGGCAATCCTAAACGGTTGTAGAAATCTCTGAAAAAAAAATTTTAACAGAAATAATCTTGAATTACCCGCCTGGTTTCAAATCATTAATAGGTAATTCAAATACAGAAATCGGATTTTAAGTCTTATTCCATGAAGATCATTATAATTATAATCACCTTCACGAACCTTTCGATAGAGTTTGAAATTGCAACAATTTTCGGTGACGATCTGGAGATGTGGCGGTCAATGACAACCCTCTTGAGGCTAGTACTGAAGTTAGTGAACCGAACCGACAAAAGACAACCGAGAGTGTTTTAAACCAGAGACAATAGAAGCACTTTGCAAGTTGTTCAAACGGTCCATTTGATATAAATTTGACTTTACAACATCGATCACGAGATCATATTATTATGATTCGATTCCAAGTATATAACTTGGGTGCAGTAGGTCAAAATCAGTGTCCTGTCAACGTTGGACTTGTCACGGGCGCCGTTTTGCGTCTCAAAGCCCAACGGCTCCGGTAGCCCAACGGCTCCGGTAGCCCAACGGCTCCGGTAGCCCAACGGCTCCGGTAGCCCGCATAAAATCCACCTTTTTGTACACATGAGTAATGTGTGTCTGTAACAGTAAGGATAAATGTATAAAATCAACACCACCATCCCATAGCAGCTATCTTCAAATAAAATATATTACTCTCTGAAACATTTTAAATCACAAGCTGTACGCTCCAACTTACTGAAGTCCTTGAGGAAATATGTCAGTCCTTGCTGTCCA
>CM069441.1:33338650-33475244 GCA_035610835.1 Ophiura sarsii | reverse complement strand
AATAAAAATGAAAAATAAAAAATGGTGCCACCACTGTAGCTTGAGCTTGCCCTTCATTGGTGAACCAGAAGAAAAAAGTCTAACATTTACAGGGATAGCATTACGAACATGACGAAAGTGTCTGGAATTCCAATCTATTATATCTCTATACATTCCTTTAGTATGACGTTCAGAAAAGGAAAAAAGTGTCTGAATTTCCAAAAACCTGCGGTCTTAAATTGTGAAAAGTCTGGAATTCCAAGCACATGTGCCAAAAAAGTCTGGAATTCCATTGAAATACTGGTGGGAGAAAAAAAAGTCTGGAATTCCGATGTCCTCTATAGGGGAGCGGTCTAAATAGTGAAAAAAGTCTGGAATTCCAAGCACATGTGCCAAAAAAGTCTGGAATTCCATTGAAAAACTGGTGGGAGAAAAAAGTCTGGAATTCCGATGTCCTCTATAGGGGAGCGGTCTAAATAGTGAAAAAAGTCTGGAATTCCAAGCACATGTGCCAAAAAAGTCTGGAATTCCATTGAAAAATTGGTGGGAAAAAAAGTCTGGAATTCCGATGTCCTCTATAGGGGAGCCGTCTAAATTGTGAAAAAAGTCTGGAATTCCAAGCACATGTGCCAAAAAAGTCTGGAATTCCATTGAAAAATTGGTGGGAGAAAAGGTCTGGAATTCCGATGTCCTCTATAGGGAGCGAAGCACATGTGCCAAAAAAGTCTGGAATTCCAATGAAAAAATTGGTGCGAAAAAAAGTCTGGAATTCCAATGTCCTCTATAGGGGGGGGTTCATTATTATCTGGAATAGCCCATTAATTAATTTAATTAAGCGTTAATTAGTGGATAAATTGTCGTTGGGTAATTATTTTTACTATTTTATTAATTTATAGCTATGTATGATTCATTTTTAAACTAAAAAAGTACACATTATTACTAAAATCTATGTAATAATCAAGTTTGTAGTTTTGAATCAGACCATCATGCAAAGCATTGATTTCCAGATCAGGCAATCGATTTCCAGATAAAGCACATTTCCAGATTTGGTCATTTGCCTGGACTGTTAAACACGGGTACGGGCAGAAAACTGCTAATTTCGTGAACTATTTAATTTCGCAAAAATTGCTAGTGCTTAAATTCGCGAAAATATTTACCTACAAAAATGGCAGTATATTTACGAGGGTCATTCAATAAGTTCTACCTCCTACCTCATAACTTTGCTATTATACAAGCCAGTGGTATGAAATATTCCACAATTAAAGCTCTGAATCTTAGCTACAAAATCATAGTAGATTGGTCTGAATACTCATCCTACTTCCATTTAGTGCGACGGAAACGGGTAAAAAACAGCCAAACGTCTCCTAAGTGCTATTCATTTGGCCAATTCTAAGAGACAAAATGTACCTATCGTGTCAATTACAATCGTCCTAAGTTACAAATATCTCTTGAACAGACTTTAAACAATACAAATGACTGATTTCTTGGCGGGAAATGCACTCTGATTAGCCAGAACTAGACCCAGGACAGCCATATTTTAACCCTACCCTAAGAGAACCGCTGCAAAAGTCATATTTGCTTTTCATAGAAACAAAGAGATTTTCATTATACAGGACTAAATGGATATATTTCAAGTCTCTCGCCGATATTTGTTTCTATCACTGATTACCTGATTAACTATTCTAAATGTTGCATATAAGGAAAACTGATTAAAGTTACTCTCATGTTAAGATTCAACATTCGAGGCATCACTGTGGCTTGACTTGTAACAAGGAACATTTGACTGAATATCACTATTCCAGTATGCTAAAGGCGTGTCAATACATTCGAGCTGATATTATAATATTTGCAAGCTAAAAAGGTTAGTATTGCCTACAATCTGATATACATAATAGTATAGCATTATATTCAGAAATCGTCCATTGTTTTCTATTTTCAGTATTTAAATCGGGCGGTTATACCTAATCATACAATACGGAGAGAAAACGAAAAAACATGTATTTATCTTTGGGGTAATTTTCCGTGTCCGTTGTCCAAAATCTCTCTCTGGCTTTGATTGCATCATGACAAAAGCGAAATAGGTATCAATTAGCATTTACTATAAATGTGTAGCTATGATTCAGAGCTATAATCATGACAAATGTTATGAGGCTGACGTTCATATTAGCAATGTTATGAGTGAGGAGGTAGAACTTATTGAATGACCCTCGTATAATGATATATTTGTATGTTTTCGAATCGCAAAAATTCCATAAAAATTGAAGCACATTGGCAATTCACAAATATAACTACCGGCAAAATTAATTTATCACTGTATTTCCAGATTTGGAAATATAATCCGATTACCAAATTTGGTCATTTGCCTGGACTGTTTAAAGTTAGACACATTTCGGCGAGATAGACGCGTGTTTAAGGGTGGGGGGGGGGGGGGGGGGGGGGGGGGGGGGGGGGGGGGGGCGGGTTGTATAGGTTGAAATGACCAAATGTTTGACAATGAATTTCACCACTTTCCCGGACTTCCACTAAGACATGTTATATACCAAAATGTCAGGCCTGACCCCTAGTTTTAAAAAACATGTTTTGTTTTGTTCGGGTTGCCATGGTAACCAAGCAGGGCCCCTGATTGGCTAAACAGCTCAACGAACAGAACTCAATAAATAAATGTCGCATAATTACCATATTTGGGGAATGGGTGCGTATGGACAATACGCACAAAACTATGAAGCCGGATTTTTTTCCCGGTTGCCATGGTAACCGGGAAGCGGCCAATCAAGGTATTTCGCAGCGCCATTAAAAAACGCAAGGTCGTTTTAAAAAAAGTCCATGGTCACACGACTTTTTGTTTTTGAGTTACGTTTGTTACGGTTTCGCACGTTTGCGCGTTTCCTTGTTTTGAGATATCAAGTGAAACGTATACACAAATATTAAAATTGCTTACAAAATTAGAAATTGACATATGAGATGAGAATAATTGTTCATATATTGAAAAGCTTGAATTTAGACACATTTTGAGTCAATTTTGATGAAAATCGCATGTAAATTAGGATTTTTATCGCGATTTTAAAGATAAGGAGCTTAAATATAGCCGGGTGAGAAAAAATAAAGAAATACATAAGAAATGGCGTTGACTTAAAAATTTGATAAATAATTATGCGCAATGGATTAATTTAATATTATTACCAAAAAAATTATAGAAAATTACAATTGTTTAATTTATATATAATTTTAACTGAATTTGCTAAAAACACAGGGTGAGCGTTTTCTACACACAAACGAATACAAAACGCCTCCGATTTTCGAAATTCCGTCAATTAAAGTGACCATAACATCAGAACTGAATATCCGATTTGACTCAATTAAAAAGCATTTTAAAGCTAAGACTTTGCAGTTTTCCACTGTGCTCTTATCTCATTTTTGTAAAGTAACTACATTTTGAAATCCGGCAATCCTATACCGCCCCCTTAAGTAAAACAAATGTACGAGAATCGCGTTTAGTTACACGCTGTGTCTAAAGTCAAAGTTAGACGCGTGTTTAGCTTAAACCCGTGTTTAAATACGTACGAGGAATACGGCCCAATTATCATTACTGAACAGCCATGAGAAATCACGTCGTGATCATAATGTAAACATTGACATGAGAAACATACCATAATGTTGAGAAAGTTTCTGGTCCAG
Organism: Ophiura sarsii; assembly: GCA_035610835.1. Classification (NCBI taxonomy): domain Eukaryota; kingdom Metazoa; phylum Echinodermata; class Ophiuroidea; order Amphilepidida; family Ophiuridae; genus Ophiura; species Ophiura sarsii. The sequence continues at coordinate 33,471,590 of CM069441.1, read as the reverse complement.
CAAAAACAAAAAAAGGTTGCGTACGGTTTTGGTCAGGAAAAGATCTACGATTACCTATTATGTTATGTTAGAAGAAAAAAGCACTATATATATATATATACAGCGTGTCCCAAAAAACTGGGTCCAAAACTTTCAGAGCTTATAACTTAAAATATAGGAAATATAGATGCTTCATGTTTTGAAATATAAAAGTAAATATATCTGACATTATTTGGTGAAATTATAAGACCAATCGGATTTAAGGTTTTAGAAATACAAAGCTTTGCATTCAGCGTGGTCAGAACCCGTTTTCCCGATTTTGCCCATGAACCGTCCATGCGTTGCATTTGCGCATTGTACTGACGTCATCAAAGTTATGCCTTTGACTTGATAACAATGACTTACTCAGGGAAATCTTCGTCATAAGGGGGATAAAACGTGTAAATACCTATGATTTTGGTTAGAAAAATCAATAAATAACCTTCTGAGACACTGCCATCTGCCATCTTTGAAGCAGTTCAAGAACCATATCTTCGAAATTGGAAACCAGCCGTTAAGTCGGTCATCTCATCAAAGGAATTAGAGGAAGGGCTGGAACTTTTTTCAACCAGCCAGTCGGTATCGGGCAGATAACTCACAAAAATTCCCGCCCGGCAGAAATTTCACCAGCCAGTGTAACTCTCACACTTGCACCGTGAGTTTGAAATTGTTTACCCGCCAGTCGGTTGCCGGGGTACTTTTCTTGACCCAAAATTTACCCGCTATGGGCAGGTGGGCGGGTGCTATCTCCAGGCATGGTATCAGGGTAACATTTGCTCTGTTTTTTATATATTCAACGACAAGGTTACTGCAATAGGTATTTATAATGCTGAATATTGATCCAAAATACCTATAATTTGACCCTTTTCTACCAAACATAAGATATTTCGGAGAATAAACACCATGCACATGATGTAGGTAAAACTTGCACACAATGCAAATGCAAGGCATAAGGTGGTTTATTGCTAAATTGGAAAAACGGGTTCTAACCACGCTCTGTTGAAAGCTTTGTATTTCATAAAGTTGCCATTTGATTAGTCTCACATTTTAACCAATTAAGGTCAGGTATATGTACCATAATATCCTTAAATATGGAACAGCTATGTTTTCAACTTTTTAAGTTACAAGCTCTGCAGATTTTGGACCCAGTTTTTTGGGACACGCTGTACAGAATGATATTCTTCTTTTACGTTCAAGCGAATACACAATTCCAGTTAGCCCATTTGTTATCATATTGATCAAGTGTACTTTTGCTTTTGGCTGCAGATTTTTCAGCGTTAAGATGGAAAAGTAGTTCATACTTAAAAGCTATTAAATCTGGTGGCTTTTTTGTACTCTCGCCTATAATATGTGACAATTTAGCTACCAACAAAACAAAATCAAGAGCATCATCATTCTGTGTGCCTAAAGTAACCATATTTCGATATTTCTTGGAGGTGTGACTAGTTTCCATCTATTCTATAGTTGGATTTGTTTCCAGAAACGTGCAACAAAAGCACATTGGTATAGGTGAAAAATGGTTTCCGTTTTGGAGTTGCAAAAACTGCAATGATCACTGTCTTTTATTTTCATTTTATAAAACAGACTGTTTGAGCCCAGTATGTTGTTTAGTATTCTGTACTGGAACCAATGGAGTTTTAGTATCCTTTGTAATTTGCATAGGTCGGTTACATATTCGTTGCAAATCCTTTAGTGTGATTGTGACTTTTAGTTCCTTTTGCCATTTCGTTGTACTGCTACAAGATGTCTTAATACTTTTTAGCAACAGTCTATAGAACGATTTACAGTCTTTTCTCGCTTCTAAGAGCAGATCATACACCATTAGTTTAAAAGGTTCAACAACGTTATTTCCACCTGTAAGAAACACTCATGATCTTCAGATCTATACTTCTGAATCTCAAAATAAGATTAGAGAACGAATTGGAAGTTTCTTGAGCGATCGCCTTAGAAGGTAACAATAATGCGAAATGCGATGCATCTGCCTCCGACATAACGAACGTACAACCTGGAGACATAACCGAGGTGTTTCTTTTGACAAACATTACCAGGACTCTAAATTAGTTTTCGATTTTAAGCTCAGTTTGCCTTCGTTTCTGGCGGTAATCTTGGATTTCGTACTTTAAAAAAACACCGAATTGAAAAGTAAAAATTGTAATATCATAAAGTTAGCCAAAACACACTGCATCGTGTCTCCAGGTTTATGTTCAGAAGTTAGTGATCTTCCCAGTTCTGAGTTGGCCCGCTTGCGATTATTTTTTTCGTATATCAAAAAACCCAAAATCAGTTCATTTGTTTAAAAATGTAAAAAAATCATTTTATTCAGTGAATTTTGCTTTATTTCGTATTAAAAATGGAATAAATATTTTTTTTTTTTTTTTTTTGATGTACGAAAAAAAATAATCGCGGCCCGCGCTGACGGCCATTTTGGATTTGGATGTCTCCTGGGGGTTACTCAAAGATTTGCGATAGGTATAGCCCATTTTCATTTTAACCTAAAGTCCCAAATCTTTCTCTCAAATGTTCCATTGCTCTCGTGATCGTGTGATCACTTCCTATGACCCTGTCCCATATGAAAAAGGTGTCTGAGTTGGCTACGAAAGCTATACTTCTCTCTTCAACTATCTGTATAATACTATGACGTCTTTACAGATGATCTAAATTTCTCATTCATCGTGTTCATTCTGACAGGAGTCCAATGATGACTTACGCCTTTTATTAATAATATGTGAAAGGGTATCCATGCTGCTTTGCTGGTTCAATGTTGTTAAAACTCCACAGCATAGGGACATTTTATAAATATGATGCACAACCTTGTCATAATTATATACAAAACTCTAAAATCCTAATCAATGTTTCAAACCCAGGTGTCAACTCTACCGCTCGTCAGACTTCATCAGTATGATCAAGTCTTTATTGGTTTTAGGCATATCAATTAAAAATAACTGTATGTATTTCTGAAAGGTGTATTTCTAGTTTAGCTCTAATTTAGAGTTCAGTGCAAAACGTGCTACGGCTTAATGGCTGCCGCCTTAAATAAATATCGATTTTAAGACAAGTTTACGTAACGTAGGCCTACATGTACGTACTTAGCCAGAATTGCCAGAATTGGCTGGATTTATTGAAAAGTGTCACGTGGCAGCTCTTGAATTTTAGAATATTTTTCTCACCTGCCCTTAAGGATATCCTGTCCAGGTGATTAATTTGGAAACGAGCTGAGCGAGTCTTCCCGTTGTGGGGAATCGACGGAAAAGATGACGGATTACTAGACAATTAAATCTATTATAAAAACGGGTGAAACTGAAATGATGATATCGGTTTTATTTCAGTTTATTGTTGTGGAGATTATTTGAATAAAAAAGTGCATTGTGCTGCAAAATGTCGTGTGTGGACAGTTGTGGTTTAAACATTTAAACCCGTGATGAGTGGGTGGGAGATGATTTGAGGTGATGGGCGATGCATATACAACTAGCACAAAAAGTCTCTGACCAGGTGCTTTGATGTTGGCTAAAACCAAAAATCTGAGATATACACTCGTCAAAAGAAGTTCCTGGACACTTAAATTAAATTAATATTCAATAGAATAATATATATATAATTGTATATCAAAATAAGCAGAAAGTAATCCTCTAACAGCTTAACATGGAATTAAGACATGATCACTCATGCATGTCAGATCCCATTCACTTGACAATGGCAAGAAGATTGCAAAAAATTGGATAATCCCTCCATTCAAATGACTGTAAATGCTAATTTCTTGCAATTTCCTTTTACGCACCTTACCATTGCTTAATGAATGTGCTCAGCCATGCATGAATGCGTACATCTTAATTTCATACAGACATGATAGAGAATTATTGTCTGCTTATTTGCGCAAAAAATGGGGCAAGAAGTTCTCTGTCAAAGGGGGAAAAGGGGAAAGAAGGGGTAAAAGAGGGGGAAGAGAAGGGGCAAAAACTTGACTTAAACAAGAATTATTTTAAAAAAACTGGCATGCTTTTCAGTGAAAATCAACCAAATCATGTGACTAAACCCACCATGTGACCATGTAATCATGTGACTTCTTACCCCGTTCTTACCCCTATAGCTCAAGTTTTCTAGTCACGTGGTTTTTTGCCCCCTCATTCTTAAACAAAACTTCCTTTAAAAAACGATGTCAATTTCAGGTAAAGGTACAATATTTTGTATAATAACAAAATACCACGACGTAGCCTGTTTGTGTAAGCGCCGCATGGAAGTTTTTGATAAAACATTGGACCCAGCGGCAATTTATTTGGTAGTCTGACACCAGTGGCGTGTGGCAGAATCCACCCGCAAAAGGAAGAGGTAGGGGAAGGTGGGGTAATGGCGGACACATTTTGTCAGAGAGGTATAAGGTAGCACACCTCTAAATAATAGGAAGTCGAAATTAGACGACCATTTTGCACCTTATTTTGATCGATGCGCGACGCTTCAAAAGATGATATCTCAATGACCATTGTGATTTAGGAATTGATTTTGGTATCAAATTTAAGCCCAAGACAATGTTTATAATATGTTTATAACGATAGATCGATTTTTACGATTTAAAGTTAGGAAAATGTTAGGCCTACGACTATGCTAGAAACCCGACATTAGCAAAAGACAAGTTTTTGAATTACGGCCGATGCGCTTAGATGCTCAATTTTAATCGAAAGCTTGCTAAAATAGCTAGAGTTTAATATCAAATTGAAAGAATTTCTATGTATACATTTCTATTTATGCCCCCAAACTATGACGCATTATACACGCAGGCCAACGTACTATTAGATTTTCCGAAGATTTAAACCATGTTCTGGCAAGGTTATTTTTAAATTTACACATAGAAAGTCATTCAATTTGGTAGTAAACTCTAGCTATTTTAGCAAGCTTATGAAACATACGTGGATAACCGTTAGATTTTAATCAATCGAGCATCTAAGCCCTCTACGGTCATTTTTCAAGTTGATTTTTCGCAAGACTTACGGCCGTGCACCGTGAAAGTAGGACTACTATTTATTAACAAAAAATAGTTAATATTATTTGTGAATGATCTATCATTAAAATTCATATTGTTAGCTTTAATTTGATACCAACCTCGTCTGCTGAATCACTGTAGTTCCCGAGAAATCACTATTTTAATCACGCGTATTGATAAGAAGTATTGCGCAATAAGAGTTGCAAGTTTTCGCCTGGAACTATTTAGAGGTGTGCTACCTTAGAACAGTAACTTTGATTTTTTATATGATCATTTTGTTTCAATATTTTGAGTTATTTATAAACCAAATATTATTTCAAAATCATACACAAATTTTCTTAGATATTGGTTAAATAGTTTTTGAGTTATACTTGTTTTTACAAACCCGGTTGACCCCAACATTGATCCGACGACGCCTGAAAACCTTGAATTTTCGATGTTGTCGTCTTAAACGGTGTATGATTTAACAATGTCAATGTTGCCATTTCATTAAATATTAATAATTTCTTTTTTCATTCCATTACATTGCATTGTCTCTGCTGACGATATCCTGAAAGTTTCACCAACATTTATGGACGTTTGGTATACAATCACTATCTTCAGAAGATAGCAGCTGACGGCGTAAGCTGCGTACAAATACGCGACTTTCAAACGCGTCCATAGGCGTCAGAGTACGGACGCGTTTAGTTACTATAGTTACGCCGCATGCTGTCTTCTGAATCCATTGCTTTCTCCCGAGGGGGGGGGGGGGGGGGGGTTGCTTGCTATCTTCTGAAGATAGCATCTAACATTTGCTATCTTCAGACGATAGTAAAGGCTTAAAAAGGCTACATCGTTTAGTGTTTAAAAATCAAGCTTAGATTTAAGGTTCAGTTAGGGTTAGGGTCTGATTAGGGTTAGGGTTTGATTAGGGTTAGGGTTAGGGTTAGGTAAATTGGAATAACTCGAAAACTATTTATTCAATGGCAATGAAACTTTCGACATGAGTTTAAAATTGTATTTGCTTCATGAATAATTAAATATAACAACACCAAATTTGAAAATAAAAAACCCCATTGTGGTTCTAACAGTAACTTTGATTTTTTATATGATCATTTTGTTTCAATATTTTGAGTTATTTATAAACCAAATATTATTTCAAAATCATACACAAATTTTCTTCGATATTGGTTAAATAGTTTTTGAGTTATACTTGTTTTTACAAACCCGGTTGACCCCAACATTGATCCGACGACGCCTGAAAACCTTGAATTTTCGATGTTGTCGTCTTAAACGGTGTATGATTTAACAATGTCAATGTTGCCATTTCATTAAATATTAATAATTTCTTTTTTCATTCCATTACATTGCATTGTCTCTGCTGACGATATCCTGAAAGTTTCACCAACATTTATGGACGTTTGGTATACAATCACTATCTTCAGAAGATAGCAGCTGACGGCGTAAGCTGCGTACAAATACGCGACTTTCAAACGCGTCCATAGGCGTCAGAGTACGGACGCGTTTAGTTACTATAGTTACGCCGCATGCTGTCTTCTGAATCCATTGCTTTCTCCCGAGGGGGGGGGGGGGGGGGGGTTGCTTGCTATCTTCTGAAGATAGCATCTAACATTTGCTATCTTCAGACGATAGTAAAGGCTTAAAAAGGCTACATCGTTTAGTGTTTAAAAATCAAGCTTAGATTTAAGGTTCAGTTAGGGTTAGGGTCTGATTAGGGTTAGGGTTTGATTAGGGTTAGGGTTAGGGTTAGGTAAATTGGAATAACTCGAAAACTATTTATTCAATGGCAATGAAACTTTCGACATGAGTTTAAAATTGTATTTGCTTCATGAATAATTAAATATAACAACACCAAATTTGAAAATAAAAAACCCCATTGTGGTTCTAACAGTAACTTTGATTTTTTATATGATCATTTTGTTTCAATATTTTGAGTTATTTATAAACCAAATATTATTTCAAAATCATACACAAATTTTCTTCGATATTGGTTAAATAGTTTTTGAGTTATACTTGTTTTTACAAACCCGGTTGACCCCAACATTGATCCGACGACGCCTGAAAACCTTGAATTTTCGATGTTGTCGTCTTAAACGGTGTATGATTTAACAATGTCAATGTTGCCATTTCATTAAATATTAATAATTTCTTTTTTCATTCCATTACATTGCATTGTCTCTGCTGACGATATCCTGAAAGTTTCACCAACATTTATGGACGTTTGGTATACAATCACTATCTTCAGAAGATAGCAGCTGACGGCGTAAGCTGCGTACAAATACGCGACTTTCAAACGCGTCCATAGGCGTCAGAGTACGGACGCGTTTAGTTACTATAGTTACGCCGCATGCTGTCTTCTGAATCCATTGCTTTCTCCCGAGGGGGGGGGGGGGGTGGGTTGCTTGCTATCTTCTGAAGATAGCATCTAACATTTGCTATCTTCAGACGATAGTAAAGGCTTAAAAAGGCTACATCGTTTAGTGTTTAAAAATCAAGCTTAGATTTAAGGTTCAGTTAGGGTTAGGGTCTGATTAGGGTTAGGGTTTGATTAGGGTTAGGGTTAGGGTTAGGTAAATTGGAATAACTCGAAAACTATTTATTCAATGGCAATGAAACTTTCGACATGAGTTTAAAATTGTATTTGCTTCATGAATAATTAAATATAACAACACCAAATTTGAAAATAAAAAACCCCATTGTGGTTATAACACACATATAATACGTCATATAACAATAAAAATCATGTAAACACAAAGCACTGTGAAGGTTCTACCTTTTATCAAGTTTTTATCAACTCATCATTTTGAAATTCGAAGCTACGACGCAATAAACAAAATGGCGTCGTCCGGCATTACCCCACACTCTGGGGGTAATCCCGGACGTTATTTATCAATGGCAGCCCTCTTTTTATTGGACATATAGCATTTCAATGGGAGTTTAAAAAACCAACTATTACCGATTTATGATGTTAAATTGACCACGCCCTTATTGGTTACCATGGAAACGGTGCATGTCCGGGATTACCCCAATCCATGTACAATGTATGGGCATATCCTCTCTTATTATTATGCTCATCATTGTGACTCCGAATTCAATTTTTTTTTATCAGAAGGTATCATACATTACATAAAAAAATAATAAGACTTTGTTTTCCTTAATGTAGAAATACCAGTTTCAAAGAGAAATTAATGCACCAAAATATCAATTTGCCCAAAAAGTGATCTTTGTAATTCGCGCGAGAATTTGCGAGACAACCATCCCATTTAGGTTTTGTGTGATTTCAATGGAGAGGCACCTAACATCATAGGGTGGCAAAATACCACCTTCTTTCACCTGCCTTTAGATACAGCCCTGTCCGTGATTACCCCGCGTCCGTGATTACCCCACTCTCCCCTGTGGTTCAAATACCGAGGGTTTTATTTATGAATTGTTACACAAACCGAATCATTTTGCCAGAATGGACTAAATTCCTGAATTGTCACACAAACTGAACTATTTTGCCAGAAAGTAGGGGAGAGCGGGGAGTGTTCGCCCAATTTTCATTTGAAATGACCTAGAGACGTCAATTTTAAAGATTGCATGGACCTATTGACATTACATGAATGATTGATATCTTGGCTACAAAATGATGTTGTAATAACGTTGTATCATCGTTGATTATCAACGTTGAAATATCGTTTGAATTTAACAGTTAGATTTGAAAGTTTGGACCAACCATAGATTTCAACGCTGATTCAAGTCATATTTCAACGTTGATGCAACTTTAACGTTGATGCAACTTTAACGTTGATGCAACTTTAACGTTGATGCAACTTTAACGTTGATGCAACTTTAACGTTGATGCAACTTTAACGTTGATGCAACTTTAACGTTGATGCAACTTTAACGTTGATGCAACTTTAACGTTGATGCAACTTTAACGTTGATGCAACTTTAACGTTGATGCAACTTTAACGTTGATGCAACTTTAACGTTGATGCAACTTTAACGTTGATGCAACTTTAACGTTGATGCAACTTTAACGTTGATGCAACTTTAACGTTGATGCAACTTTAACGTTGATGCAACTTTAACGTTGATGCAACTTTAACGTTGATGCAACTTTAACGTTGATGCAACTTTAACGTTGATGCAACTTTAACGTTGATGCAACTTTAACGTTGATGCAACTTTAACGTTGATGCAACTTTAACGTTGATGCAACTTTAACGTTGATGCAACTTTAACGTTGATGCAACTTTAACGTTGATGCAACTTTAACGTTGATGCAACTTTAACGTTGATGCAACTTTAACGTTGATGCAACTTTAACGTTGATGCAACTTTAACGTTGATGCAACTTTATCGTTGATACAACTTTAACGTTGATACAACTTTAACGTTGTTACAACGTTATTTTGATTTCTTCCTAAAAATGTACTTTGTGGAGCTTTTGTATCGCTTGGAAACTAGGGGGATGATGGTGGAGGGCGCTGCAGGGGCATTGACTCTTGGATGTTTATGTTCTTGCACAATGTTTATGCATTTATTTTGTGAGCAATCACCTTTCTTAAAACCAGTGCGAAAATATGCATGCACAACGGTGTATATCAATCGGTGTATATCAATGTACATTCCATGGTGTTAAATTAATGCATCGACTTAATTCAATAAAGTAATAGGTTTAAATAAATAAAACGGTGCAAAGTAGCTCATTAGTATAATTGAAAGGGTACTTACTAACGAGCACTGGTGCTCACTTTTGTACCATTGCAATTATGCTAATGAGCAATTTGCACAATTTACCCAGCTAATATAAGGCCAAGTAAAATATGCAAATTAGCTCCAGCAGATTTTTTGAAACATGAGTCCATTCAACGTTGAATCAACGTCAATATTCAACGTTACTTCAACAAAGCACAAAATGTAGTTAAAAAGATGTAACCACATTTCAACGTTGATTCAACGTTGAAATATGGTTGAGTGTCCGCGCGCTGGGAGGCCTTACTGTACAGGAATGAGTAAAGGATAAAAACAGGTGTCAAAATGGTGAACTTGCCCAGACCCCGGTGTCATAATTAGGCTTCATAAAATAGTATGTATCAAATAGATATACACATTTATTATGCAATGTGATTTTCTTCCAAAATAACATTAAGAGTCTACAATATAAGGGAGCTACTCCATTCCAGATAGCTATTTTTATAATTACAAATAGGCTATAGGAGGTGAATTACAATTTTGAATTTTTACAAAATTTTAATCATGTAAATCCCCATTGGCGAACATGCCTCATCATAAAAGAGCGAATGTGCCCCATAGCACAATAAGAACATTGACCCGATTACCATGCATGTCCCACATACAATGGTTTATAACTGCATCAGATCCATAACGTTTTCCCATACCTAACTAATGATTATTTACATTAAAATCTTCTGTAGGAATATCTTTAGAAAAAAATCAATATAAAAAATAGAAGAAAATCCACTTTTGTGATGTAAAACTGTTTTTTGATGATAATTTGACAAAAAAACAGAGATCAGCCATGTTACCATGGGAAGATCGCAACAAACAGCGGAACAATTTGTGCGTGTTCGTCAAATTCAACCAGTGATGAGAACCAGGTTGGTCGAACCTGCCACCCTTAGTGTGTACACTCCCCACTCTCCCCTACTAAATTCATGAAATGTCACACAAACCGAACCATTTTGCCGGAAAGGACTAAATTCATGAATTGTCACACAAACTGACACTGCGCATGAATTTCCGATATCCAAATCTGTATTTTTAACAATTATACACGTTTTAATATTAATTTGACAATAGAGAGAATATAAAACGAGGGCATCAATGATGCAATGCCTACGTTGATGGAATCAATCAGTTGGTTCCAAGTTGTTGTAGTGTTAAAAGAAAAGACAAGTGACAATTGTTATTTTTAATATCAGTCAGAATAAATGTTTATTTAAAAATAATGTAACTGAAAAACTACCAAATGTAATAAAAAATAAAAAATATATACAACAAATACAGAGTGCCTCAAATTTTGCATGCTGAAGGGTCAGATACAAAAGTTAAGATGTTGAAGTTGAATACTATTAGTTATTAGGTGAGGTTGGGTCGGATACGGATTATATCTAGCTGAGGATTCCGATACAGACTCCGAGGCTAGATATAATCCGTATCCGACCCAACCTCACCTAATAACGATTTTATCCTACTAAAACACTATTCAAACAAAACAAGAACAAATTATTCTGTTTAAACCTACGGCGCTTAGGATTTACTGCAGGGTCCGGCTTTGACGTGACGCTGACACAAACGCCATTGTTGATCAACAATCTGACGAACGTCACGTAGCAACCCTACTAACGCATGCGCGCGCATTCCTTACTGACCGTATACGGGGTCGGATACGGAATATATCTAGTCACTAAATTCAGGCGCTTATCCAATAGGAATACGAGAATCGTCTTGATGGTAGGATAAATTTAGTTATATTCATGAAATGAAGAGTTTATTTGCAACACGTGCAAAGTCCACAAACACACACAAGTAACTCACTTTAATATTTATTCAATATGTAAATGAGACTTTATTTTTTGGCAAATCAAAGTTTTCCGTTTGTTAAATTCATACATCGATTGTGATTATTTTCCTAGTTCTATGTAAAATTAAATCCAAATTGCTTAAATTATTGCCTCATTTACAAATTATATCATTAACAAAGTGAGTAACATGTGTTTGTGGACTTAGCACTTTTGTATTTTGCTCTTGCATCTGCACAGACTAAGACATATTAGTTTTTAGATAAGTATTTCACTGGAATGGGTCCTATCTTTCATATACCAAACATGATCCATTTTCGAGGACCCCTCAATATAATAAAATTTTGTTCACATAACCCTCAAAGTCATTTACATGACTCATTGTATATGACACTGGAATCACATTTTGGACACTTTGGTTACCGTCTTCACAATCACAGTCTATTCATGATGATTGTTTTCTGAAAAGCTTTCACTTATTATTAAAAAGTCGCCAAATAAATTTGCCTCAATTACAGTCGGCCTCTATCCTTTTGATTGTCACAAAACATAGATATCATGTGTACAAAATGCAGACATTTTCTAGTGCCACGTTGTATGGAGACTTGGTAAAGATGGTTAACATGGTTAATACTTCAGCATGCATTCCTCCAGAGAGCAACGTATACCTATGATTAACATTACAGACATATTGTACATGAATCTTGCATGTTTGAAGATTAATATTACTTTACCAAATTTAGCATCAAATTTAGAAATAATTGTTGCGAATTTAGAATCGATGAAAACTATAGTCTACAGCACCACCAGTACTTCAGTTAACATACTATTTACACTATCAACTTTGTCTTTGTACATTAATAATACAACAGCTGGGAAGATTTTAACTAAATGTCCGATATCGCTTTAACCGACTATAATGCACTTATCAATTGCAAGCCCGCCCCCGGGGACTATGCGGGGCCTGTACACGAGTGTACAAAAACCGGTGCCGCAGTGGCGTAGCTCAGGGGGGGGGGGCAGGGGGGGGCAGTTGCCCCCCCTGACAGAACGTTTTTGAGCCCCCGCCCCTCTCTTTGGATATAGTGTTTATATGCGGGGTAACCATTTAAAAATGACCATTTTAGCTTGGTTTTTAAAAATAAATGACCATTTTTGTTAAAAAACTGCTTAAAACCCTGAGGATTGGCCAAAATTTGTTGACTATAGTGCTTTTTTGACTGGGAAACTTTGTGTCCGTGCGAAATTTTTTGACTTCACCCCCCCCCCCCCCCCCCCCCCCACTCCCCACTTACGTGAAATTCACGAGGTGACTGACTTGGAAAATTTTTGGGGCAACCTTTTACGAAAATTTTAGAAATCTTGACCCCCCTGAAAAAAAACCTAGCTACGCCACTGCGGTGCCCGGCTATGCGGGGGAGTGTAGTGGGGACGTACGCTAAGGTTACACAAAGGTATACCCCGGGCGTCGCTATAAATAAGTTAGAGATGCGATGCGCTTGACTGAATAAGCCTAATAAACACATAGGGAACACAATGAATGCATCCCGTTGCGGCCGTTATGTTGCAGAAAGAAATTAAGCGATTCGCGGACTGTAGCCGGGGCGTACACTTTGTCCTGGGTAGGGTGGCCGGGACTACACGACTGTACCCGGGACGTAACATCAGCAATGTGTACGTCCCGGCCCTAATCCCACGAGGCTGGGGATGCAATTGATAAGTGCATAAACAATACAGATAACTAATATCGAAGGAAAAGTATGCCCTCTGATTAACCAGAAGCAGATCAAGGCAACCATAGAGTTTACCCTTCTTTAGAAAACCCTGCAAAAGTCATATTTGATTTTCATAAGAACTAAGGAGCTTTAGGAAAACTCATAAAGTTACTATCATGCTAAAGATTTAACATACGAGGCATTACTGTGGCAACGACACATGACTTGTAACAACGCAAATTTGACTGATTAGCAGTATTCCAGTATACCAAAGGCATATTAATACATCAGAGTTAATATTACACTATTTGAAAGCCTACAAGAGTTAATATTGCTTACAATCTGATTTATACATGATATTCAGATATCATTTGTTGTTTTCTATTTTCAGTGTGCTCTTATATTTGACCAAACGGCACAAAAGAAAACCCTGAAAAGTTTGTGTTTATTTTAAAGGTAATTTTTTCTGTTTCCGTCGGTCAAAATCTCTCTCTGGCTTTGACGGCATCATAACAAAACTGAAACAGATATCAATTATGATTTACTATAAATGTGTATCTATTATTAGAAGCTATAACCATGTCAAATGTCATGAGTCTGACACAAGTAGTAGCAATGTTGTGAGTGAGGAGGTAGAACTTATTGAATGGCCCTCGTCATATTGAAAACTTTGGTGCATCTGCTCAACGCAAACCTAATTACCTCACTAAGCACGTAATTTTGAGCTTGTCCCTTGCCACATCGAAACTTCTTTGATCATCACTGTCAAGTGAGACAACTTAACTTACAATTACGCTCGGTATAGTGCAGTAAATAGTATAGGCTTCAATAAAATACCAAACACTTACAATTTAAAATTTGAGATAACCCGCGTTTTCCCAAATAAAAATTACACTTTTAGCAGAAAAGAATGCCACGCATTGACAAAATAGCCTGATTTAGGTCCATTTTGTGGGTCGGTGTACTAAATTCAACGGCAAAATTTATGGAAGCGTCTGATAGAAAATTACGCTTACGTCAGAATACTAGACAAAATTCCTCAGAGATTGATGTTAAATATAATATGATTGGTTGAAAGGAACTACCCGCGTTTTTTCCCACCAATCAGGACTATTTTAGGCAAAATCTTGGCTCAGCGGATGTTTTGGTCAGTGAATCAATACAACACAATACACATACAATACGATATCGATCCACATGCTTGGGTCGCGGAACTATCGCTACAGGGGTGTAAAAGTATATTACATTATCTATTCAGCTGTAGTTCGTCATTTAAAAATGGTCACAATACCTCACGTTAATTGTTGTATTAACATTTGACGTTGCAATATTACTGAAATATTTTATTGCTTACAAATAAATGTTTATGGTGAAATGTTCAAGCGGCATTAGTGTGTGTATTGTTTACTTCACCCATTGAGTGCAATGGAAGAGTCCCAGAGCCCCGATAGTACACAGCGTGTGGTGAATTAGGATCACGAAGCGTAGGTTGATTTCATATGGGACTTTTTGCGTTTAATACCCCTAAAGTTTTCAATATGAGAAGTCACTCACAGTAAAAAGCTTTTTTTCTTCTTGAAACTATGCAATAATTTATTGACATAGCTTATGTCACTAAATACTGGTATATTTTCAAGAAATTTCTAAAAAAAGAAATACACAACATATAAACATTTGATACCCGATATTTACTCATAGGCCCCTGCAATGGCCGTCGTGTTAAGTACCCTGTGGACAACTGTCTGGATAGAGGCAATATTTTTGCAATTTTGATTGCTGCAGGAACTAGATTTACGCCAATCACTTACAGCCATCTGAACATGACTATTGGGGCGTTTACTTTTTAATATGTGATATTTATATGGAATATAAATTGTTAACGAGACCATATTTAATCATAGAAGATTTTGCGCGACGAAGTCCAAACCTCTCACACCCGTATTATACTAACAGTTAATTAGCTGCTACTTTTGTTGTTCTTTTGCCTTCTTCTGTGCCCTTTCCTGACGCTTCATGGTGAGCCACTGCTCCTTGGGAATTGCACCAGGTGCATTAGGACAGTAGCGTTGTCCCTGGAACTGGGTGTGATCTTCTGAAGCCATAGGCTCGTGACAAACACGGCAGGAATACGGCTTCCTCGGGGCCTTCTGTCCAGCTGGTGTTTCCTTTTTCTTATTGCGCCACTCTGTGGTCCTCGACACTTTAGCCACAGGCTTTGTAGCAACAGGTGGTGGGACATCGGTAGCAGGGATACCAGCAACAGCAGCGTTGATTGCAGCCGCAGCAATATGGGCATCGATGATAGGTGCAGCTTCCTGATATAAAATGGATAAAACATGGATTCAACATCGTATTAACATCTAAAATTAATATTGTTATATCCCAATTATAATTCAATTAGGTTATATAATAAGTTTTAACAAAAGTATTAAGGATGCTCTTAAGAAGCATTGCTGGTTCATGCATTTATATCACAGATTGATGATACTTATATATGTTTGAAAAGATTTACTGTCCCCTCTGGTTTCCAGTACAAGAATAATATAAAATGTTTACTTTGAAAGGTATAGAACCCTATGCAATGAACCAACCTGAACGAGAGTTGCCTAGTAACAACAAACTGAACCGTGTAACACATGAACAATCAGACAACAAGTCTCCAAGCGCACCACTGCTTGACACGTTATGCTCAAGTTTGTTGAATTTCTCAGCTCTATTTTTCCTCTACATACTTTGTTCACTACTTTGTACAGGAACTAGGCCGTATTCATAAAAATAAGTAATTACTAACTAGTAAATGCTATAAGTAAAAGCAACAGCTAGGTAAGTGAAGGTCTAGTCTAAGCAATTGCTAAAAATGTTATTCATAACCATTTGCTAAATGATTACAGGTGTTACTTGCCACAGCTAGTAAGTTCTCAAGTAGTTGCTATTGTACTACAGTACCATCCACAAAAGGGGGTGGCAAAATGGTTCACTATTAGAGACATTTTGTAGTCTTGCTCATCCCTAGCTAATTTAAGTTACTCATTAGTATCTCTTATTTCGCCAACGGACGTTTTGGTACCCTGGATCTGACAAATATGCCAAAGTCGTCTCCATTTGTGCCACTGTTGTCAAACGCCCACCACGAGTCTCGGTATTTGGTGCATGGTATGAAGGTGTCTGCAAGCCATTCCACATTTTGTTTGTCAAACCTAAATAAAGTTCTGTAAGTGGTAGGGTTGACTTCATCACGAAAGCCTGATGTTATACACCTTAGGTTGTGGTCCTCGAGGTAAAAACATGACAGAAGATGTGATATGTCTGTACTGGCTAAACAGCAAGCCACAAATGAGGTGCTTGTACAATCGCTAGTAAATGCTAGTCAAAGGTCATTTTTATGAATACAAATTGAAGTAGGTGCTAATTTCTCTGGCATTTACTTATAAGTAAAAAGCAATTACTAATGCTTAAAATGTGCAGCTTTTACTTCAAAGTCATTGCTTATTTCTATGAATAAACATTTAAGTAAAAGGTTAGTAAAAGGGGGTTGTTACTTTAGTAAAAGCAATTACTTATTTTTATGAATACGGCCTAATAATGTACATGACCTTACTGAAGTAACATAGGGCACAATGACATAGGGCATAATTGCATGGGGTCAATGCCCTGATTGTGCTAAACAAATGTTGTAGCAGAATCAATGAATGAGCGATCGATCACATTGATGACGTATCATGCATACTTTCTATAGTGATTTCTACAGAACATTCATGCATGTCAAAAACCACAACTAAATGAAATGCGAGAGAAGTGTGTGTAAATAATCAAATAGTGCATGCATATGTAAATCACATAGATATACTGAAATAAAACAATCATGGTCCTTTGATTCATTTACAATTTTCACTCACTCACAAATTCTTTGTCTGACATTAGGCCTCGCCTCTTGATATCAGATGGGTTACATACCTGAGTGGGTTTAAGTCTTCGAACTTTAGCCTGTCCAGATCTGTCCTCTGGCTCGGTAAATATAAGGGGATTGGGTTGCTCTGGGATGTGTGTTGGTCTTGTTTCTGCGGGCAGCAGTGGGTTGGCAGCAATGGCTCGTTCCCCTGGAATGTTTCTCCCCTGCAACAGTAATTCCACCTCAGTTCGCCGTTCGTCAGCCTTGAACCACTTCGACAACGTTGTCTCATTGATATGGAAAAAGGCAAGGTTGGTTCTTGTAAGGAGAGACATGCTGTTGAGCAGGCGCATACGAACCTATAAGAGCATTAACGAGACTTGTTAAGTAAATATTATCATTATTTTTGATTTAAATGAACAGTTAAAACGAAAAGGGTTAGCAGACTTCATTTGTACAAGGATCTTAAAATTAACACTCCCATATTTGCCAATTGCCATGACGGTACATATGTATTTTGGCGGTATTTTGGTTCATCATCGTGCATCATGGTAATCACCACAACTCTGTAGGAAAACATCAGGTTTAATAAACATCAACATTAAGAAATAGAAGCATACCTCATTATATGCAGAAACAATGAGCTTCCATCGGGAAAGAAAGATTTTTCCACCTAGTGGGGATTTCTCAGACTTGGCGTAAGGGATTTTTGTGCATAGATGGATACAGATTGCTTCCACCAGACGACTCCGTGATGGGCAAAGAGCAGGGGATCCACCAGAAAGAAAACATCTGTGGGAAAACAAAAAGCAAGCAAACAATGAGTTACTGTTTCTGAAATTTCTTGCCAACTGTGTCAGTATCAGTCTGGTATTCAGACTCAAGCACACTGTACTTTCTGGTAAACTCAGCAAGCATATTTATTTAGACAGTTGGAGTAACTTCAATACTCCCCGGGGGGGGGGGGGGGGCACTCAAATTTGAAGAAGGTAGGAGTGTGTGATTGGGCATTCTCAAAACAGGGGCTTACCGAAGTTACACATCCTAAATTGGGGGTCTTGGTGAATGGCCCACGTTGAAAACATTTTCCGCCCAATTGAATTGGGTGTTTTTAAAGTAAATTATGACAAATTGGGCTAAATTTACCAAAATTGGGTGTATTTGGGGGCAACTCTGCGCTAGAGTTTGGATTGTATAGCTTGTGGAAGACGTATCAGTGAAATGAGATGCTTTATGAGTGGCGATAGGTTGTGAAAAGGGGGTCATTGTCCCCGCACATACCCGTATGGCCAATATATGTGAGTACCCTCCCCGGGCAATACCCCAGTGACAGATCTATGGCTGGCCTATGAAATGTGTAGGTCAACATGGTTATAGCAATTTATAACAGTAGGGCTAACCTTTTCATGCTTTCAACACCCTTGTATGCAGTTCTGTATTTCCTAGAGCGGGCAAAGCGGCCTGTTGGTGGACGTCTTGGAACCTGGGTAAATGTGATTGGTTTTTTGTCAAACTCTATCAGTTGGTCCCACAAACTGCAAATATGAACCGCCTTTTCCTCAGTCACCGCTAATCCTTCAATGGAAACAAGTTCGCGTGCAAGCTGATCCACCTTGTCCCAGCCGGCAATGCCACGGGAGTCTTGTGCACTGGACCCATCACCATCGGCCTAAATAAAGAACATAAGAAACAGGAAAAAACATTTGTAACTATAAAGTACTTCTATCTCAGGGCCGTAAGACAGTTTTTTCAAAGGGGGGGGCGTTTTCCCAAAAAAATCACGGGAAGATTTTTGTGAGTCAAATATGTGCGCGTAGCGCGCGAAATTGTTTGAATTTGCACCTATTTTTTGCACGATCGAGGTACATTTTGGCTCTAAACAAGCTTGTAGCAAAGAATATTGCATTTTGGGAAGACAAATGCGCGCATAGCGCGCGAAATTTTTTCATCTGTGTACAAATTTTCCGGGGAAGATTTTCAAAGGGGGGGCGATCGCCACCATCGCCCCCCCTTCTTACGGGCCTGTATCTGCAATCTAGAAAAAAGAAATATGAGTTGAAAATGTTATTGAATTTCATCCTGATACACATTTGATTATATGAAATTACTATTCATGCTCGCACCGGCGTAATATTTGTTGTGCACATATATTTGTCCAAAGGCATATGGTTTGTCAGTCCAATCAAATCTTACGTTTCTATTTGATTGAAATATCAGACGTTCTACTCATATTGGACTTTCATATTTACACATTTGGAGGGATGTGTAGTTGGGTGACAGCATCAATTTTCACAACGCTACAGTTACCACGCATATTTCACGTTTTCAACTCCCCTGTTAACATAATATCATTTAATAAAGTGGATAGCTTTTTAAAAGATAATTGAGCATTTACATTTCAATTGCATTTACCTCTTCGGTTTCATCATCATCTTCTTCATCACTGCTCTCATGTGGGGTAGCAACATTTTGAAGCTCGACGTTCATTTCTTCCCTGGCACCATCCTCATCTTCTTCGTCCAATTTTAGGTTGTCCACCCCTTCATCAATTTGATCGGGGAGTTGTTCCGGATCGGTACACAGAATCAAACCAGATTGGTTATACAAGTACTGGACACCTATGACTTCCCCTGTGTACTTTGCAGGAGGTTGATGCAAGGGCAATAACTTTGTGCCAAACACACTCTGGGACAGGTTGTTCACTGTCTGCTGTAACTTGGTGTCAAATGAGCGGATGGGCTCTTTAGTAGAGGATGATGCCTGTACACCCTCCAGTGCCCGCATAGCATTCCATCTAGTTATGCCATCCAAGAGATAGGCCTGAAAGTTAACAGCATTTGCCGCGGTACCTGGTATGAACCTTGCCAAGTGCAGATGGTAGCTTTCTAGGGATGTCGTGCCCCTTCCACATCTGAAGACTGGTAGTGTCACACCACCTTTCTTGATGGTCCCAATGTTGGTGTAGAGAGGGATGCCTGGAGGATCTTGGATGCATTCGATGTGGTTCTTCTGCACTTTCCAGATATCTGCCATTTCGCTGCGTAGAAGGGGAACACCAAGGACATCCGTAGTCCCAGACAAGGCCAAGAAGAGGGATTCTATCTTCTGGGTGGTTTCCGCGGTACCTCTCGTTGTTCTTCGGCAGTGTCGTGCTAGATCAGCCTTGGTAATGGCTTTACTTACTGCCTTGTCAGATGGTGCAGCTATACCCGACTGTATCATCATGCTCTTCTTGGCAGCAAACAATAGCTTGAAGTCTCCACTGTCCCACTGAAAGATGCAACCAGACAAACGAGCCATGAAGACACCATAAAGAGGGTGAGATTCTGTAGTGCATCCAGCTGACATTCTCCTCATGAAGTGCCAGATGTCAAGACGGACCAGGAGACCATCCCATCTATGGAAGAGCTTGTTGAACATTGACAGTCCAAACTCCTTACAGCAATCTCTGTCAGTGTACAGCAGTTGGGGTGGTACAACTCCAGCATTCTCAAATCTATTCATTAAACCTTCTGCCATTTCCTTTAGACCAAGGCTACCCTCTGATGTAGTGAGAATGCACGTCAGAATCTCCCCCCTTTCATTGCCAACACTTGTTGCCCATGCAGCTGACGTACTCATCAATTTATTGGTCACCTTCTTTGTCGAATCTATCTTTACGATCCTCCCGTGAGTCGATGTTAATGCAGCCAGTAGCTGTGGCAGTCGCATCCATACATCTCTCACATACGCAGCTAGAAACCACTTAGCAAGGGGGAGTTTCCGAATGGGTGGCACTTCTTTGTAAGTGACAGGATTCTGCAGTAGTTTGGCATGGCCTTCCTTGTGCTTTTGACACTCACCAAGGTAGATGGCTGCCCTCTTCAACCACAGGTCACTGTGCAGCTCATGGAGGTTCTTCTGCATTGCAGTTGGGCTGTTGCCAAGCGTACGTGCACGGAGCAAGGATACTATCGCAACATCACATGCATATTTATGGGTCAGTACAGCGGGAAATTTTAAACTAATTCTTTGAGGTAGCTGATCCATGATGCGATTGTCCCAGGCCAGGTATGTTCCCTTGCAGTGGTTACAATCCATATACTCCCCGGCGAGGTAATAATACTCATTCACATCAAGCACTAACCGGACACGATTGTAAATCCCCTTTGACCTGAGTGACCTGCAGCTGTTTGGACATTTCGGACACTTGAAGTCAAAGTCCAACATTCTTCGTGGCATCCAAAGAAAAAGACGCCTCAAATAATATGGATGCGGCAAAGGCACACCATCAGATTTTGGGCTAGGTGGGTACCACCAGTTCTTCAGATTGATTGCAAGCTTTCCCTTGGCAGCAAACAGCTCCTTACCAACCCACTGTCTGTCAGCGAGCTCCATGTTGCTCCACCCCATTGGACATCTCAAACTATAATCCACTTTCTGTCGTGGAGGATAACTGCTACCAGTCTGCATAGATGATAAAAATAAATAAAAATGCAAGACAGAAATGAATGAAACAAATTTACTAGCAATATGTATGCACAAAGTTACTAAAACATATCTCAAATGCAGAGATTTTTAACAATTGCAGTTTAATTATTAATGTTTTTCATTCACCGATCATTCACCAAACACCAAAGGTTTGGTTTGGTTGTCTTGTATCTTTCTTTTCGAGGAAATCCGTGCCATGGAACTTTAGCACTCAGATATATTAGACAAACCACATCTGTAGGTTCAAGTTTTTACAAGTACCGGGTAAAGACAAAATCGGATTTAGAAAAAATAATCACATGTATGTGCATCGCCATATTGATCAAAGCTATGACGAAGAGATGTCCGCGTCTATGTTTCATGTATTGATATTATCGATTTATGCATTGAATTCCTGCATAATGCCATCCAATGCCCTAATGCTGATGAGGCGGTTTTAGTTTCGATGACATCACAATATTGGGTATGGCTATCCCATCAGCACTTTCGTTCGACACAGACAACCGGGCGCAAATTTCAAATAATGACAGGTTTGGGGATTTGCAGTTTAAATTCGTATAATTGAACATTATTGTTCTACTAAAATGGTCAATATACATTAGATAATTATTTTCGTACCATATATAATTCATGGTTTAATGAATACAACGGTATTCCTTTAAGAAATTCTAGTGCCATATTAAAAACAAATGGCAACAATTTGTACAATTATTTTGATACCAAATTTGACCCCTTCCGGAGGAAAAACACTAGCTAAAAGTGTTGGTAACATAACTCACAATCCCATACATCTGTTCAACTTGCAGGATTCAAATGTTATTGTAAGTAAGATTGGTGCCAAAATAATTCTACAAGTCTTCTCTATCCAAATAGTTTATACTGCAAATTATTTGACCAGAGATATAAAGCTTCAAAAAGGTTTCCAAACTTATGGGACACCCTGTATTAATACGACTGAAAATAATGAACAACAACTAAACTCGGCATGAAATGTCAAAGTATTAAAGAAACTTGGATGCAAGTTATTGAAATGAAACAATATCAGGTAATTTTCTTGTGGTGTGGTTTATTAACATAACCACTTTGTTATCTTTAATTATCCTCAACATTCTATGAGTAAATCAAGCTCCATTATAAACTGGTCATTGGCGATATTCAGTTTGCCCAAAACAAAAACAATGGGTACCATGTAACACTAAATGTACTCTTTATTCACTCGCACACCTTGTGAGAAGGTAAACTATTTGTAACATCTAAAATGAATGTATGCATAAATAATTTTTATCATTCATTTATTCTTTCATTCATTGATTTCAGATGTCACAAAAAATACTAAATTCCTAACCTACCTGTAAACTGGGTGGATGGGAAACTGCAGGGTGCAATAGGGGGGATGCTAATGCCGTCTGTGGAATATAATTGGCAGAGTCTTGGGAAACTGGTGGTGTGGTTTGCTGGCCTGTTGCAGGGGATAGGTTGAGTTCTGTTGCTGTTATTGGTGATGGGAGAGAGGCTGTTACCCGTGTAATTTCCAGCTGTGATGACTTTGACTGGCTCTGGAAATAATAAGGGGTGAAATTGTTCACTACTTATGCCTATGTCATTTACATATTTAGTCACTTAAATTGAATAATGATGAAGATGGTATTGCGAGCGCTGCAGAAAATTGATAGGTACATGTAAGCACTCACAATGGGCGAGAATATTCAACTTCAATGATTTTGATGACATTGCTTTCTTTTTTGTTTGACAGTGCATGGTCTATAAATTGGTGTCAAACAAAAAAGAAAGCAATGTCATCATTGAAGTTGACTACATGTATGTCAGTGCCTTCACGTCACTCATAATGTCAACTTATAATACATGTGTGACTTCATTTAGACTTTGTAAGTACTGACACTCACCTCTGCTACTTTCAAAGGATGTTGTGTTATAGACAGAGTTGGTGACATGGCAGGTGGAGGCGTTGGCGATCTTGGAGATGAAGCGGGTGACTGATATGGTGGTGAGACAGACATGGGTGATATTTCACCAGCCTCTCGAGCCTTAAACAAATAACATTAACATTGATACAATTATTATTATAATCTCTGTTATATTAGGGCACTGGGAGATACATATATATGGAAGTGCACCATCAATTTTCCTGGAATTTATTTTTTTGGCATCTCTAAAGATCACATCAAAATCACCAGCATAGGCCTACTTGCCCATGTAAATTGAAAATATTTTATCTAGTGCAATCATTCAACCCATTTTCCATAAATCATTACATTTCAGAGTTCCTATGTTATGTATGTACCATATCTTTATTCATCCACATTTTATTTCTCTCTATGCCTCTTTAACGCTCAAAACATCCAGTTTTGAAATGTAACCAACATGTCCCAAAAGGCTGAAATGTTGGCATCCATCAAAAATCAAAAGAGTATGGTACGTATGGGTAACATATGGGCCAACTTTTAGAAGAAAATGAACCAAACCTCCCCTGTGATGCCCTAACAGCCCCAACTAATATGTAACTCCGGTGAATTTTGATTTACATTGATAATGGTAGCACACACTTGTTTGCTTGCATGAATTGTTTTGTGAACTTCTTGAGGTTATGAGTTTCACTCACCCTTAAACTAGCAACTGCATCAACCTCTTCCATCACTATATCCCCAACTTCAACACTTTGAAGAAGCGCTACTGCTGCTGAGACTGGTTGATGTGGTGTTAATGCTGGAGCTCTATGGGATGATGATGAACGTGTTGCTGTTGCCGGTTGGGTCATTGAGGCTAGTTGACACGGCGTCAAAGATGGAGGAGCGGGTGATGAAGTTGCTGCTGATGAACGACCCTGAACATAACAACAACAAAAAACGAAATAAGAAACTAAATATTTATTTCCTTTCAGTGGTGTGGTGTACCCAGCTTTTGGACGCTGGGGGATACGTTATATAGTTGTAACCGACGAAAGGCATGATGAAACGACACATACAATAATAGTAAAAGTGACCCAATTTTCCCCCGCCATCAGCTGATATCTTGATAAGTGGGGTGGGGGTAGCGATGACGTTGTCCTCAAAACCGCATGAAAGAAAAATTGCATGGTAGAAATCACAAATGTACCAACGGAAGTCTGTGTGTGCCGACAGGGATATTCCAGGGGGTTGGGGCACCGGCCCGGCTCCCCTGGGTACGCCACTGTTTTCTTTAGTAATCATGTTAACCAGTATCACTGCATTAATTAATTATTTTTCTTGATTCATCAACCCTGTTGGTAGCAATTATTCCTTGAACTGAGTACTATCTATATATTAATCTCTTAATTAATACATCTGGCATGAATTTACATAAACTATGACTTGTTTCATGGTGGATGTATTCATACATTCTCCAATATCTGCAACCACTTCCCATTTCATTTGACATGACTGTAAATTACAAGAGTGGCGTAGCCAGGTTATTCATATTGGGGGGGGGGGGGGGGGGGCGAGAACTGACAATGAACCGCCATTTCTTTTTTGAGTCAAGACATGTGCGTGTAGCGCGCGAATTTAGTTGACTTTACACCTATTTTTGGCACGATTTTGGCACGATTGAAGTACGTTTTGGCTCTAAACAAACGAAAAAATTTCATATGTGTACTTTTGACCATCATAATTCCTCTGGTCAAATGAACCGACAGTGCCACTCTCAACCGACACGACGTCAATATTGGGGGGGGGGGGGGGGCATCGCCCCTCTGGCTACGCCACTGAATTACAATGAACACTACTTTTAAACAGCATCAACTTATGTTTACAATACCAATTTAAACCAGTATTAATAAGTTTATAAAAACAATTGACATCAATAACAAATTATACCGAAATACCAATACCATATTCAAACAGAAAGAGACAATTATTAAAAAAAAAAGTAAAATGTGCCAGTGCACTTAGACAAGCAACAACAAATGAAGTATTTCTTAGATGGATATGATACAGTTGTTATCCCAAAGTACTTACTTTGAATAAATATGAATCTTTCATATTCTATTTGCTTATGTTTTGTGTCTGTAACTGTAACATAACATTTGTACTTAAGCAAATTGATACCAACATACCTGTGTATGTGTAACCTGTGTACGTGAAGAGGGGGACCTAGTCCCTACATTGGCAGAGGTAGAGTGGGACCTAGTCCCTACACGGGCAGGTACAAAGACAGGGGATGGTTGAGTTGATAAGGCTTGCCGTCCTCGTCCTCGTGGCCGTCCTCGAGGTCTGTGTACTCCTGGTCCTTGCAACTGTGGATGTAATGTAACATATTTGTCAATTGATATGAATACATAATGTAAATCAAACCAGAAATGTTCATGAGTTGAACATTTCTTGAATCAGCAGCTATACTGGCCTACTTCACAGCATGACAAATATGCAAATATGAAACTTTAAAATGCATTGTCACAAGGTTGATTGGAAATATCCAGGGCATGACATTTTCGCGAGTAACTGATCTTCCAAATATTCAGAAACTTTATAAATGCACATGAAAAGTTCTGGTTTTTGGTTTTAAAGCAATATTCATATTTTATATGAGGGTCATTCAAAAAGGACATTTGTCATGATTATAGTGCTGAATCGTGGCTATACATATATTGTAAATAACTGATATCGGTTTTACTTTTGTTATGATGCAATCAAAGCCAGTGAGAGATTTTTGACAACTGACACGTTAAATTACAGTAACGATAAATATATGTGTTTTAGGTTTTCTTTTCATATTGTATGGTTAGATTAACAGTCCGATTTAAGGGGGCTGTGCACCTTCAGGTACAGCCTCCGTAAAACTGCCGTAACTTCTTCATTATTCATTTAATCTATATAAAAGTATACATTTTTTTGTAGGAAAGGGTTCAATGAATACAACCATGATCATGAAATTGACCATTTTGGAAAAAATTATAAAAAAAACGTTTTTTGACCCATTTTAGGTTCTGCAAAGATAACTCAAAATATATTGTGTCAAATTTTGTCATACTAGTTTTATTATATTCCAACTTATTGAATGACCTCATATTTATAAATAGCAGTTCAAATGAACTATTCCACATCACAGTCATCATCAAAACCCTAACTCTACCCCCTCTTTTTTCAGAATATTTTCTTCAACATGGAAAATCGATCAAAATACCAACCCCCATATTTGATCCAGGGACCTCTAGCACCAGAGGCGAACAATTCCCCACTACACCACGGCTGTCAAGGCTAGTTTGCGCCGTATATTGCGTAAACTATATGGGCTGGGTCCATTTTTTCATCAAAAAACTTCCACGGTGGGTGTTACCAACGTGCCCAGTCATGGTATTTTGGGGTATATGGTAGGGTTAGGATTATTGTGTAAACTATAACATGTTTGAGTGAGCACGAAAGACAAACACAAAATTTAAGGGAAATATTATTGTCATAATTTGTGATTTTTTCAAAGTCATCTGAATTGGATTGAAGCTTAAGACCTACCTGTCTTGATGAGGGTGGAGTATCATCTTGAGCAGTATGTGATGTTGAAGGTATCAATGGTGATCCACTCGGCTGGAGAGCTGGGGAGGGGGTCACCAGTGGTGATGTACCTTGCTGGGCAGATGCTGAGGGGAGCCGTGAAAGTGATGATCTACTCGGCTGGAGAGCTGGGGGGGTTACCAGTGGTGATGTACCTTGCTGGGCAGATGCTGAGGGGGGCCGTGAAAGTGATGATCTACTCGGCTGGGGAGCCGGGGGGGGGGTTACCAGTGGTGATGTACCTTGCTGGGCAGATGCTGAGGGGGGCCGTGAAAGTGATGATCTACTCGGCTGGAGAGCCGGGGGGGTTACCAGTGGTGATGTACCTTGCTGGGCAGATGCTGAGGGGGGCCGTGAAAGTGATGACCTACTCGGCTGGACAGATGCTGAGGAATGTTCTTCCCGCTGTTGGCCCTGAAACATCAATTGGTACCCGTTATATTTCAATTAGTGAAAGAGATGGATCACTCCATAGTTTGTAAACCGTGGCGTACCCCAAAAACCCAATTTGGGCCCCCCCCCCTAAAAAAAGGGTGAGAAAAAAAGTAAATAGGAAAAAATTAAGAAAAAAGACCGAGTTTAGTAGCCAAATAGAAGGCAAAATTGTACATGTAGTATATTTACTGTGCACTTTTTTTTTGACTGTGCGATTTGTTTTTGATTGTGCGAAATTTTTTGACCTTAACCCCCCCCCCCCCCCCCCCCCCACACTTACGTGAAATTCACGAGGTAAGTGACTAGAAGAAAAAAATTGGGTCAACCTTTTACGAACATTTTAGAAATCTTGCCCCTCCCTGAAAAAAATCCTAGCTACGCCACTGTTTGTAAAGCACAGGTATATATATATGAAATTATTTGAATTTACCAATGCCCATCACTGCGATTTCATGAAAACGAATCATACTGGGCGTTGAACAAAAAGGCATATTATGTGATCATTTCCAGAGGGCTTCTCTATTCATGATTTTTTTTAGAAAGTAGATTTGTGTGTAGATGTACATTCTGATAATAAATCATATTTATTAGAGTGAAAATAAACTGATCGCTAGCGAGCGAACAATCTACATGTATGTTCAACCCTTAAAAACCATGATTTTGCCCAATTTACAAAAAGTCCAATAAAAAGGCAGCTTTTTTGTCCATAAAATGTGTTGCTTGATATTGCTGGAGCAAACCTATGGGGGAGGGTAGTCACATGTATTGGCCATATGGGTATGTGTGGGGACCAAGACCCCCTTTTCACGGCCTGTCAGCTGCTCATAAGCATCTCATTTCATCTCATTCTCACTGATAAGTCGTTCCACACGCTATACAGCATGTATCAAAAAGAACGCAGCACTTTTTGTCGAAAGCTGTACGGTCACAGTAAAAGTCAAATCACTCTAAAACTTATATATTCTGTTAGGTCTACTTATTGGCTATCACATAGTCAAATTACAACGATATCGATTATGTTTTCGTTGAGATATTGAAGGTATAAGTAGTAGAGAAGTGCAAAACACGTTTTACATCGTTCGTTCTAAAAACTTGGATTTTCCTGTCCGATTAGTGTTATGGGTTAACAGTTTAATATGTAACCTTAATGTCTGGAATGGTTTATCTTAATTTCCTTTGTTTGAGTAAGGTGGTACATAAAATCATTGAATCGTGTAATCTGATAATCATTCGACCATTTGAATACGTCAATTACCCTTTTTTTAAAGGTTCTGAACCACCGATTGCTACGATCGCCACATAATGTCTATACATGTAGTACTTTCTTCCATAAATTAAAGTTCATAATCGATGCATCTTAAAACAAGGACAGCATTTTTGGGGTCGAGCAGCACCATAATGTCCTATTCCCATTCACAAGTGACTAACAATGACTGATTCATACAAGACAATTACTACCTTCACTGGACTATTCCATTTGTTTATCTTTTGAATAATGTTATACTGTTTTATTTATGACATTAACGAAAGAAAAAGAGAGAGGATTTGCAAACAGACTTTGTAATCTGGATTTTCAAGTTGTGTCATTAACTATTATATCAACAAATTTATTGCCAGATTTAATTAATATTGATATGATACTGTAATAGCCAGACATTTGATACCTTTAACATGACATTTTCTTCTCAGAATGATGAGTTTGATTCCAATTATTTAAGTACAATGAGTTATTAAAGTGTCTTGCTAATATTCACCTGACAAGAAAATCAGGCATACGGGATAAACGATGTAAAACGTGTTTTGCACTTGTCTACATGTATCTTTGATATCTCAGTGAATCAATAATCGATATCGCTGTAATTTGACTGATAGCCACTAAGTACACCTAACAGAATATATAAATTTCAGAGTGATTTGTGATTTGCCGTAATCGGAGAGCTCGCGACAAAATGTGTTGCGGTTTTTTTGATACACCCTGTACAATCCAAACTCTCCCGTTCAGGCATTGTCCTGTAGACCCGTTCTCTAAGGGAGTGTTCAGAAATACTTTGGTGGGGGAGGTTGGCCAAAAAAAAATTGTCGGTGTCTAAACTTTTTTGACCCCCCCTTTACAAATTGACAAACTTTTCTGACCCCCCTTTTAACAGGGTGAAAAACTTTTTTGACCCCCCCCCCCCCTCTACTGTCATATGTAGATAGACATTTGACTCAAGTTCTATGACGCTTACACCACAGTCAGAACTGTGTATAGCTGGCAATCAATTTGCAACATTTCAAATTCACTTGAAACATATCTTTCAAGCCTCCGAATTGTATTTTCGGTGATTTGTATTTATCATGTTATAGCCTTTTTAAAAACGGTTTCTTTTTTCCAATTGTAAAAAGTTACTCTTTGAATACAAGTCCTTCTATCTACACAATACTTTCACAAAGATATGCGCGGAGAACGAAAAATTAGGTCAACTTGCACTTGCTAGTACTAAAGTAGCGTGCAAACATTTGTATCCTGTTGTTGATCACCCTTTCCAACAGTTCTGAAGTAAAAATTGTGGACACTGGTTAGTCACATTTTGTATAACAAATCCTGCGCGCGTAGTGCAGAAAATTTTGGTATTTTTCCTGTTAACGACTACCTATTTGGCCTAACTTTTTTGACCCCCTGCGCAGAAATTTGGTCAACTGCGTTCAAAATAACGTGTAGCGCGCGGAAATGTGTATTTAACCCTGTTGACGATCACCCTTATCAACAGTTCTCAAGTAAAAATTGTGGACACTGGTTAGCCACATTTTGTATAACATATTCTGCTGTGGCAACAATGTTTTTACAATTATTTGCGCGGAGCGTGCGAAAATCTGTATAATTTGTTATAGAAATGTCAATATTGCAGTATTTACTTGCGCGTAGCGCAGAAAATTTTGGTATTTTTCCCGTTAACGACTAGTATTTGGCCTAACTTTTTTGACACCCCCCCTCTTGAGTAGGTAACACTTTTTAGTCCCCCCCTTTTTGAGAGTTCAAACTTTTTAGACCCCCTCCCCCCCCGTTTTGGCCAACCCCCCACCAAAGTATTTCTGAACACTCGATCCCTAAGCATATCGTTTTTGAGACTCTAGATGATCTGCTTGCTCCCATAAGAGTATAAGACCCCTAATTCAGGTTGTGCCAGTTTGGTAAGCCCCTGTTTTCAGACTGCCCAGTCACGAGTATGGTGCGGGATTGCCACTTTTGGAGCTATTTGCAATATATCGACGCTATCTACTGTATTAAGCCTATGGAGGGAAATTCCTTTTCCAACAGTTACCATGGCTAATTCGCTATTCGTAAGAGCAATATCCTAATTATCGGAGACTAGGTCGCTAGTTGCTAATTTGGTACTTAGAGGGTTTTGTGTACGTTTTCTTTATGTGTTGTTAGTATGTGTTTATATTTAATTGCATGGTCGCGATGCTACCGCGCTATTAGGCTATTTAGCTATTGAAGGAATTTTACAAATGATGGTGTTATTGCAGTGGGTCGCGGGGCTATCGCGCTATTAGGCTATTTAGCTACTGATGGATTTTATCAAAGGATGATATAATTGCAAAGGGTCGCGTGGCTACTGCGCTATTACGCTATTTGGCTATTGGTAACCAATTATTGCATTATTGCACAGGGTCGCGTGGCTATCGCGCTATTAGGATATTTAGCTATTGAATGAATTTATCAATTGGACAGGGTCGCGTGGCTACCGCGCTATTTGGATATTTAGCTATTGAAGGAATTTATCAAATGATAACATTTTGCACAGAGTCGCGTGGCTATCGCGCTATTAGGCTATTTAGCTATTGAAGGAATTTAACAAATGATGATATTATTGGACAGGGTCCCGTGGCTAACGCTCTATTTGGATATTTAGCTATTGAAGGAATTTATCAAATGATAATATTTTGCACAGAGTCGCGTGGCTATCGCGCTATTAGGCTATTTAGCTATTGAAGGAATTTAACAAATGATGATATTATTGGACAGGGTCCCGTGGCAAACGCGCTATTAGGCTATTTAGCTATTGAATAAGTTAACCAATGATTGTATTATTACACAGGGTCGCGGGGCTATTACGCTATTAGGATATTTAGCTATTGAAGGAATTTATCAAATGATAACATTTTGCACAGAGTCGCGTGGCTATCGCGCTATTAGGCTATTTAGCTATTGAAGGAATTTAACAAATGATGATATTAT
Organism: Ophiura sarsii; assembly: GCA_035610835.1. Taxonomy (NCBI): domain Eukaryota; kingdom Metazoa; phylum Echinodermata; class Ophiuroidea; order Amphilepidida; family Ophiuridae; genus Ophiura; species Ophiura sarsii. Next base: position 33,439,814 of record CM069441.1, on the reverse strand, counting down.
TGGACAGGGTCCCGTGGCTAACGCTCTATTTGGATATTTAGCTATTGAAGGAATTTATCAAATGATAATATTTTGCACAGAGTCGCGTGGCTATCGCGCTATTAGGCTATTTAGCTATTGAAGGAATTTAACAAATGATGATATTATTGGACAGGGTCCCGTGGCTAACGCGCTATTAGGCTATTTAGCTATTGAATAAGTTAACCAATGATTGTATTATTACACAGGGTCGCGGGGCTATTACGCTATTAGGATATTTAGCTATTGAAGGAATTTATCAAATGATAACATTTTGCACAGAGTCGCGTGGCTATCGCGCTATTAGGCTATTTAGCTATTGAAGGAATTTAACAAATGATGATATTATTGGACAGGGTCCCGTGGCTAACGCGCTATTTGGATATTTAGCTATTGAAGGAATTTATCAAATGATAATATTTTGCACAGAGTCGCGTGGCTATCGCGTTATTAGGCTATTTAGCTATTGAAGGAATTTAACAAATGATGATATTATTGGACAGGGTCCCGTGGCTAACGCGCTATTAGGCTATTTAGCTATTGAATAAGTTAACCAATGATTGTATTATTACACAGGGTCGCGGGGCTTTTACGCTATTAGGATATTTAGCTATTGAAGGAATTTATCAAATGATAACATTTTGCACAGAGTCGCGTGGCTATCGCGCTATTAGGCTATTTAGCTATTGAAGGAATTTAACAAATGATGATATTATTGGACAGGGTCCCGTGGCTAACGCGCTATTTGGATATTTAGCTATTGAAGGAATTTATCAAATGATAATATTTTGCACAGAGTCGCGTGGCTATCGCGCTATTAGGCTATTTAGCTATTGAAGGAATTTAACAAATGATGATATTATTGGACAGGGTCCCGTGGCAAACGCGCTATTAGGCTATTTAGCTATTGAATAAGTTAACCAATGATTGTATTATTACACAGGGTCGCGGGGCTATTACGCTATTAGGATATTTAGCTATTGAAGGAATTTATCAAATGATAACATTTTGCACAGAGTCGCGTGGCTATCGCGCTATTAGGCTATTTAGCTATTGAAGGAACTTAACAAATGATGATATTATTGGACAGGGTCCCTTGGCTAACGCGCTATTTGGATTGAATAAGGAAACGCTCACCCATAAAACATGCAAAGTGTTTTGAAAACTCACAAGAACTTCCTGCAGTGCTGGCTGTATCATCCTCTTTCTAAGATATTTTATTTATATTTTCTAGCTTTTTAAGACATGCGCAAATTTGACATGTATTGAAATCTTCCATGATTTGTACTAACTATATTTATATTAACATAAAGTCATTAAAAGTGACAGTCTACTCTCTAAATGTAATAGAGCTAAAACTTACTCTTTCGAGAGCGCTATAGGAGGGACGGCTCGTTGTAGGAGTGAAGTTCGCTCTTTTCGGAGTAATTGTTCGCTGTTTTTTTAGAGTAATTTTTTTACTCTGAAAAGAGTGACAAACAATCTAAAAATAGTGAACTTCACTCCAAAAATGACTGAACTTCACTCCAAAAAGAGCTGTCCCTCCTAGAGCTATCAAAAGAGTGAGTTTTACCTCTTTTACGTTTAGAGAGTATGCTATGTAGTGTGGTATATCAACATTTAAATATTACTGGTTTATAGTGTAGGCCTACACTACCCATTGATCATCACGTTTATTGCAGCTATCAATCGAAACAATTGTATACTCAATTAGTTGGTTAAGATACAAAGAAAATATGATATGATATTGCAGCATTTGTATAATTTGTAACGAAATGATGTCAATAAAAACACGTTCCAATCCCGAACCAGAACGCGCATAAAAATATTGTGCATATAGTTTGTATCTATCGTCTTTTCATTCTAAGGAATCATACGCATTTAAACCAATAGGCCTACGTCAACGCACCAGGAATACATATTTATGCATACAAAATCAACAAACTAGATACTTTCAAATGTAGTGCGATAAACTTTAATGTTTGGCAAATTCATGTCAACAAATTAGGAAATATACTCTGTATCTAATTGTTTGTTAATAAACAATACGTTCCAAACCCGTACCAGAACGAGCATACAACTTGTTAATATAGTTTTTGTCTATCAGCTTTTTGATCCACGTTTTTGTATTTGTATCGAAATGTTTGACAAAAAAAACCGCGTCCCAACCAGAACCAAAACGAGCATAAAAATTCCACTGTCATGTCGTGAATTTGGATTATTATGATTTATGAACTGAAAATAAATATCTAGGGTGTTGGTGCATTCTGTTCTCTAGGGACTTTCTTTATGGGCTCGTCATAAAGTTTAAAAGAGTGAAAAACATTCAACAAATTCTTGTTCACTAAAATACTAAAAAAACACGGTTTCACCGCCTTTTAAGTTCAACAACCCCCACCCCTCTGATGTAACCTACAAATTCCTTAGCATATACCTCAAACATACAAAGGCCCTATATTAATTTATTCTAAAAAAAAAGTCGGGGGAGGGGCCTTGGAATATTCTGAAATTGACGCTTTTAAGAACGTCGCAGCATCCTCTGTCATGTCATTTAGTAAAGTAGGTAATTGCCCCCCCCCCCCCCCCCCGGATCAACAAGTGCCGGTTCACCATGTTAACTAAAACACTAAACAAGACCAGAAAGACGGGGGAGTGGCCTTTTACAACGACGCCACACCGCCTTTGCAAACCATCCGAACATATCTGTTTTTACCACCTAAGTAAAAAAACACCTCTCAAACATACAATAAACCCTTTTTTGGAATATTCATAAATTTATGCTTTTAAGAACGACGCAACATCCTCTGACATGTCATTTAGTAAAGTAGGTAAAGGACCCCCCCCCCCCCCCCCTGATCAACAAATTCTTGTTCTTGGAACGCAACATCCTCTGTCATGTCATTTAGTAAAGTAGGTAATTGCCCCCCCCCCCCTGATGTAGCCTACAAATTCCTTAGCATATACCTCAAACATACAAAGGCCCTATATTAATTTATTCTAAAACAAAAGTCGGGGGAGGGGCCTTGGAATATTCTGAAATTGACGCTTTTAAGAACGTCGCAGCATCCTCTGTCATGTCATTTAGTAAAGTAGGTAATTGCCCCCCCCCCCCCCCCCCCCCCCCCCCGGATAAACAAGTGCCGGTTCACCATGTTAACTAAAACACTAAACAAGACCAGAAAGACGGGGGAGTGGCCTTTTACAACGACGCCACACCGCCTTTGCAAACCATTCGAACATATCTGTTTTTACCACCTAAGTAAAAAAACACCTCTCAAACATACAATAAACCCTTTTTTGGAATATTCATAAATTTATGCTTTTAAGAACGACGCAATATCCTCTGACATGTCATTTAGTAAAGTAGGTAAAGGACCCCCCACCCCTGATCAACAAATTCTTGTTCTTGGAACGCAACATCCTCTGTCATGTCATTTAGTAAAGTAGGTAATTGCCCCCCCCCCCCCCTGATGTAACCTACAAATTCCTTAGCATATACCTCAAACATACAAAGGCCCTATATTAATTTATTCTAAAACAAAAGTCGGGGGAGGGGCCTTGGAATATTCTGAAATTGACGCTTTTAAGAACGTCGCAGCATCCTCTGTCATGTCATTTAGTAAAGTAGGTAATTGCCCCCCCCCCCCCCCGGATAAACAAGTGCCGGTTCACCATGTTAACTAAAACACTAAACAAGACCAGAAAGACGGGGGAGTGGCCTTTTACAACGACGCCACACCGCCTTTGCAAACCATCCGAACATATCTGTTTTTACCACCTAAGTCAAAAAACACCTCTCAAACATACAATAAACCCTTTTTGGAATATTCATAAATTTATGCTTTTAAGAACGACGCAACATCCTCTGACATGTCATTTAGTAAAGTAGGTAAAGGACCCCCCCCCCCCCCCCCCTGATCAACAAATTCTTGTTCTTGGAACGCAACATCCTCTGTCATGTCATTTAGTAAAGTAGGTAATTGCCCCCCCCCCCCCCCCCCCCGGATCAACAAGTTCCGGTTCACCATGTTAACTAAAACACTAAACAAGACCAGAAAGACGGGGGAGGGGCCTTTTACAACGACGCCGCACCGCCTTTGCAAACCATCCGAACATATCTGTTTTTACCACCTAAGTAAAAAAAACCTCTCAAACATACAATAAACCCTTTTTTGGAATATTCATAAATTTACGCTTTTAAGAACGACGCAGCATCCTCTGTCATGTCATTTAGTAAAGTAGGTAAAGGACCCCCCCCCCCCCCTGATCAACAAATTCTTGTTCTTGGAATATTCATAAATTTACGCTTTTAAGAACGACGCAACATCCTCTGTCATGTCATTTAGTAAAGCAGGTAAAGGACCCCCCACCCCCCCCCCCCCCACCCCCTCGGATAAAACACTAAAAAAGACCGGTTTTACCGCCTTTTAAGTTCAACAACCCCACCCCTCGGATGTATTCTACAAATTCCTTAGCCTATACCTCAAACATACAAAGGCCCTTAATAATTTATTCTAAAAAAAAAGTCGGGGCGGGGCCTTGGAATATTCCTAAATTTACGTTTTTAAGAACGACGCAACATCCTCTGTCATGTTATTTAGTCAAGTAGGTAATTGCCCCCCCCCCCCCCCCCCCCGGATCAACAAGTGCCGGTTCACCATGTTAACTTAAACACTAAACAAGACCAGAAAGACGGGGGAGGGGCCTTTTACAACGACGCCACACCGCCTTTGCCATGTTTGCAAACCATCCCGAACATATCTGTTTTTACCACCTAAGTTAAAAAACCCTCTCAAACATACAATAAACCCTTTTTTGGAATATTCATAAATTTACGCTTTTAAGAACGACGCAACATCCTCTGTCATGTCATTTAGTAAAGTCGGTAAAGGACCCCCCCCCCCCCCCCCCCCCCCCACCTGATCAACAAATTCTTGTTCTTGGAATATTCATAAATTTACGCTTTTAAGAACGACGCAACATCCTCTGTCATGTCATTTAGTAAAGCAGGTAAAGGACCCCCCCCCCCCCCTCGGATAAAACACTAAAAAAGACCGGTTTTACCGCCTTTTAAGTTCAACAACCCCCACCCCTCGGATGTATTCTACAAATTCCTTAGCCTATACCTCAAACATACAAAGGCCCTTAATCATTTATTCTAAAAAAAAAGTTGGGGCGGGGCCTTGGAATATTCTTAAATTTACGTTTTTAAGAACGACGCAACATCCTCTGTCATGTCATTTAGTAAAGTAGGTAATTGCCCCCCCCCCCCCCCCCCCGGATCAACAAGTGCCGGTTCACCATGTTAACTTAAACACTAAACAAGACCAGAAAGACGGGGGAGGGGCCTTTTACAACGACGCCACACCGCCTTTGCCATGTTTGCAAACCATCCCGAACATATCTGTTTTTACCACCTAAGTAAAAAAAACCCTCTCAAACATACAATAAACCCTTTTTTGGAATATTCATAAATTTACGCTTTTAAGAACGACGCAACATCCTCTGTCATGTCATTTAGTAAAGTAGGTAAAGAACCCCCCCCCCCCCCCCCCCCCCGATCAACAAATTCTTGTTCTTGGAATATTCATAAATTTACGCTTTTAAGAACGACGCAACATCCTCTGTCATGTCATTTAGTAAAGCAGGTAAAGGACCCACCCCCGCCCGCCCCCCCCTCGGATAAAACACTAAAAAAGACCGCCTTTTAAGTTCAACAACCCCCACCCCTCGGATGCATTCTACAAATTCCTTAGCCTATACCTCAAACATACAAAGGCCTTTAATAATTTCTTCGGGGGCTGTTTCTTGGAATATTCTTAGGCCCAAACGACGCTGGCCACGCTTCTCGGACGATCCAATATGGCAACGGGAGTGCACCATTTTGAAATATTTTTAACAGTCATCGCCCGGTTAACGATGAAAATAATTGAAAAATAGCATTTACAATTGGGGTGATTAGCCACCCAGAACGGTTTTGGATTGTAAAAAAATTCTTCTAACATATGATGAATTTTTCAAAATGATTAGATCAACATTATTCGCGATTACGTGTTATTTCAATACGAATTCAAAATGTTGGTTTCCGCATGTCCATCGTCGTCTGTCTTAGGCCCTTAATAATTTATTTTTAAAAAAAAGGTCGGGGCGGGCCCTTGGAATATTCTTAAATTTACGCTTTTAAGAAGGGGCGGGCGCCTTTAATAACGACGCGTTCTACACTCTAAGAAAAAGGGTTCCACTTAGAACCTTTTTCTGTCCTGTATGTAGAACCCTAAGAGCTCTTAAGGTTCTATAAAGAACCTTTAACATTAAGAGAACGTTGGGCAAACAATTTACCAAACGTTGGTTCAACTATGAACAACCCCGTTGTTGGGTAAATAATTACCAACGTTTGGTAAAATGTTGGCTAATTTGCGCCACCTAGAACAAATTAGAAATTAACGGTAGCAGACCAAAATAGCCAATAAGCCTTAGCCAAATAGCGAATTAGCTAAATAGCCAATTAGCCAAATAGCCGGATGTCGCGTAGTTAAAAACCCACTTTTTTCATTCTGAAATAATGATATTTTGATAGCGAATTAGCTACATTATCTCCATGTTTGTGGTATTTAGATATTAGGCCTACAGGCCAACAAGCAAATTAGCGTAATAGCTCTTGATATCTTGTTATTTACGCAATTACGCAATTACGATATAAATTTTGAAATAGCGAATTTGCCACATTATCTCTCTGGTCGAGGATATTCAGATAATACTTGCCAAAAAGCAAATTAGCGTATTTGCTCTTGATAGCAAATTAGCCACATTAACCCATATATGAATTTTGAAAAGGGAATTAGCCACATTAGCACCTTGAATTATACATTATACATTAATACAAGCTACTTGAAAAATGAATTATACAATTAGCCGCCGCTAATCGTAAGATATTAGGCTATATCCACGCTATAACGCTATCAAGGTATTTTTAGGTTTCTATTAGCGAATTTGCCAATTATACACCTTAATCATTAATAGCTTCATTATCACTCTCAATTATACACTACCCTTCGCTTTAAATTTTAAAATAGCGAATTTGCTGTACATTATCTCCCTGGTCGAGGATATTCAGATAATACTTACCAAAAAGTAAATTAGCGTATTAGCTCTTGATAGCAAATTATCCACATTAGCCCCTTGAATTATACATTATACAATAGCTAACGCTAATGTAAATATCGATTATACAATAGCTTCCGCTAATAGTAATATATTTAGGCTATTTACGCTATTGCGATATTTGGATTTTAAATTGCGATATTTGAATTTTAAAAAGAGAATTAGCCACATTAGCACCTTGAAATATACATTATACATTAGCAAAAGCTACTCGCAAAATGCATTATACAATTGCCGACGCTAATAGTAATATATTTAGGCTACTTACGCTATTGCGATATATAAATTTTGAAAAAGGAATTAGCCACATTAGCACCTTGAATTATACATTATACATTAGCACAAGCTACTTGAAAAATGCATTATACAATAGCCGCCGCTACTCGTAAGATATTTTGGCTACTTACGCTATTGCGATATATCAATTTTGAAAAAGGAATTAGCCACATTAGCACCTTGAATTATACATTATACATTAGCGCAAGCTACTTGAAAAATGCATTATACAATAGCCGTCGCTAATCATAAGATATTAGGCTATTTGCACGCTATAATGCTATCGGGCTATTTTGCTTTCTATTAGCGAATTTGCCAATTATACACCTTAATAGCTTCATTATCACTAGTAGCGTATTAGCTCTTGATAGCAAATTATCCACATTAGCCCCTTGAATTATACATTATACATTAGCTAACGCTAATGTAAATATCGATTATACAATAGCTTCCGCTAATAGTAATATATTTAGGCTATTTACGCTATTGCGATATTTGTATTTTAAAAAGAGAATTAGCCACATTAGCACCTTGAAATATACATTATACATTAGCAAAAGCTACTCGCAAAATGCATTATACAATTGCCGACGCTAATAGTAATATATTTAGGCTAATTACGCTATTGCGATATATCAATTTTGAAAAAGGAATTAGCCACATTAGCACCTTGAATTATACATTATACATTAGCACAAGCTACTTGAAAAAATGCATTATACAATAGCCGCCGCTACTCGTAAGATATTTTGGCTACTTACGCTATTGCGATATATCAATTTTGAAAAAGGAATTAGCCACATTAGCACCTTGAATTATACATTATACATTAGCGCAAGCTACTTGGAAAATGCATTATACAATAGCCGTCGCTAATCATAAGATATTAGGCTATTTGCACGCTATAACGCTATCGGGCTATTTTGCTTTCTATTAGCGAATTTGCCAAGTATACACCTTAATAGCTTCATTATCACTATCAATTATACACTATACATTAGCCTTCGCTAATTTGCTATTTACACGGCTATTTGTGATAGTGTACGATCCCGCACCTTAGTGCCAGTCACACACCCCTACCCTCTTCAAATTCGAGTATTCAAGATATTTTATTGGTGGGCATGACATGTGCTTAGTTAAAAATTGATCTTTAAAATATCCGTAATAGACCATGGTGATCATTATGAATAAATAAGTGCATCGTAAATTAATTTGAACAAAATGAGCCAATGAAAGAAGCTGCATGCACTGTTTTACAACCTGAAAATGGGTGCCATGTAATTAATTATAAACATAAAGAAGAAAGTGAATTATATTTCTGATAGACAGATAGGCCCAAGCTACCATTTATCATTACTTACTTGTGATGGCTGTCTCTGTACAGGAAAAGCATGGTACCCACATGAGCACCGTAGAGGGTTGCCAAAAGGATCACGGGAAGCAGGAGCTCCTTGTCTAGGGCACTTATCTATTAATTGTACATCACGATGCCATTTTGTTCTCGCCCCTGGCTTCTGTCCTCTCCCGAATTTGTATGTGCCAGCAGCATACGCCCTGAGTCTTTCACGCCACTTAGAAGGGCTGAGACCTTCCTTCGGCATAACTCCACGTGTACGTTCTGTAAGAATTTTAAACAGAAATATCAAGATATCATTTTAATGTCTACTAAATATATTATTTTGGCCTTCTTTTACAAACACTATGGCCTAAACAATAATTAGTGATGTTTATCTAAGCTAATTATAAATATTTTAAACAGGTTCGCCGTCGTGGATAGAAAACGATCTCGCCCGGGAATCGAACCCAGGAACTCCATGTGAGGTCTTGTGGCCCAATGGATTAGGCACTTGCGATGTAAGCAAGAGGTCCTGGGTTCGATTCCCGGGAGAGATCGTTTTCCCATAATTGTCTCTTTTCTATCCACGACAGCGAACCTGTTTAAAATATTTATAATTTGTTTAATACCGTCGTATATGCCTATTATTTCTATTTATCTAAGCTATTCAGATAATCATTCAGTTGTTCTTTTCTGAAATAACCGCATTTACTTTAATATTAGTCATCTTAACTAATGAATCATAATTCTTTCATTGTCTAATAATGAAGTGGCCTATGCGAAATACAATATGTCCTTACATTAATAATGTTATTGGTTTAGTTAAAACATATGTATTCTATACCCTTATTATAGTTAGGCCTATACTAGGTTTAATTTCCATTTATGGCCAATCTTGAACTTGTCCCAAAACCTGAGGTTGAGAAGTTCATCATATTAATGGAATGTTTGGCCAATAATCTACAAAACAGTCAATACAACAATTAATAAACGACTTTTGGGGCTCACAGCTACATCTTTCTGAATATTAAAATTCACTAGGGTGGGCTGGCAATGACAAAATGAAAAATTGGCCATAGGTTCCCCCACTTTGCCGTAGCGATTTTCATTGATACACATGTATATTGCATGTATTACCATGTATGTGCAAAAAAGAGGAAAAATTGGCCATAGGTTCCCCCACTTTGCCGTAGCGATTTTCATTAAAACACATAAATTGCATGTATTACCATGTAGGGGAGAGTGGTGCTAGTCCGCACTCTAATTTTCAGGCTTGCCTAATGGACTCATTTTACAAGTTAGAAAGATATCCTACTTCCAAATGAAATCTACGTTTCTTAGCTACATACCCCATAGTTTCAGCACTCAACTTTTAGTAAGTGCAGGAGTAAGGAAAATAACCAACAGGGCGGACTTACCCCACACTACTCATGACGGGGCAGGTTCCCCCCTCATAATGAGCAAGCTCGTCCGGCTTCATAGGCAAGTTAAATATTGCAGAAACTATCGGTTATTCCATGTATTGATTAAAAGTTCATATGAAAATGGACATTGGCGAACTCGCCCCAGGGCTCATTTTTTGTAAATCTCATGGTATACCTACTAAACACGGAATGGAAAGTTTTTAACTGCATAATATAATAGGCAAAGTTCTTACCTTTTGAATGACTATGACAGTTAGTACCATCGCTGTGATGTCTTTAGATTAATGCAACATTTTTAATGACAAATAATTTTACTTTATTTTATCCTTATGGGAGAATAAGGGAAATGTATCCGGGTCTGAAGTTTTAATAGTTACTTTGCTATGACCGTTGCAACCAAATTACACCAGTCTGATACTTTTTCATCAGTCACGTGATGATATACACGTGGTGGGCGGACTCGCCCCGAGGGCGGACAAGATAGCCCCGCTCTCCCCTACTTATGTGTATCAACAAGTGTAAGTAAGTAGAGGTGGGGTGTGGGTGTAGCATCACCACATCCACCCTACCCCCAACTTTGTATTTCAAGTCTCACGCTTAAAACGAAAACGTAAAATAAACACATGGAAAAATAATTAATTTTGTAAACATCGCAGCGAACCACACAATTTATAGGGTGCAAATTAGCCTAGAAGTCCATGATTGGACATGCATAAGTTCCAAGTTAGGAGACACAATCAATATCTGCTACAACAATCAAACCCGGGGGGGGGGGGGGGTACTCGGATTTGGTTTGGTCGGGGGTGTGCCGCTGGAGATTCAAAACCCATACCCATTTTTAGGGGTGATTTTTGCAAATTTTCGCGAAAATAGACCTAATTTGGGCAAATGTTCGCGAAAATAGACCTAATTTGGGCAAATTTTCGCGAAAATAGACAACAATTTTGCGAAAAAAGACCCATTTGTAAAAAGTGACCCCATTATTAGGGATTTCCAGCACAAAATCATACCCCATGTTTAGGGATTTTGTGCCCAAAAAGCTACCCATTAGAGCGGCACACCCCCGTATACCGTCTTAGGCGAGTACCCCCCGGGAATCAAACAGTGACTCGACCATAGATTTATACAGTCGCAAAAATAAAGAAAAACAAAAAGTGCCCTCCTCCTCCTTTTATTCAGATATTAGGATGGGAAACTAGTTCTTATATTTATTTGGCCTACCTAATAAACAATAAAGGTCCGAATTGGAGGAACCCACGCCAACCAATTAAGATTTCTAAACATCAATAAACAAATGTGCACTTCACTAAAGGAAGTCATAAAATCTCCAACACAATGACTTTCAAATTACAGTCATAGCAATGGTGGTGATGATTCACTTGTTATGCAAATCAATAGACCAAAATCAATAAAGCATCAAACTTCATCTATTGTAAACCTCTTAATCTTAATTAAAAAAGTGTAAGGAAGGGCTACTATTACTATGGAAGATTAACTCAATGTAGGCTTGCTCCAACTTAGAATAATATATCAACATGGGATGAACTATGAATGGGAATAAATGACTATTTTAACACAAAATGCATACAAACTCCCGGGGGGCCAGTCAAACATAATGGTGTACACATGCGTGACCAATTTTTTTCCAGACACCCCCTAAACAAGTTTTATCCTGCAAGCAAAATTACCCCCTAAACAAGTTTTTAGCGCGCTTTCCTTGCAAATGTTGACCCCTAAACAAGTTCTTGCCGGAATATGACCCCTAAAAAAGTTTTGTCTATTTAACGGGGAACAAAATAAGTTACCCTAAACACGTTCGACCTGTATTTTAAGCCGGGATTTTAAGCCACCCTTTTTCTTGAAAATCAGCGTTTTTGATACCCTTAACGCGTGACGTGTCCAACACTGAAAAACACCCCTTTTTACGCGTTTTTTTGGTCACGCATGTGTACAACATTCTGTTTGACTGGCCCCCCCCCCCCCCCCCCCCCCGGGTACAAACTAAATGATTCTTTTACACCAGGTCCAGAGAGAAAGCAATACAACAACTCTACACCACAAGACTATCTAATTCCAACTAATTTACTGCTAGTGCTAACCAACCACTGGATTTTGTTTCTATGGTGCCTCGGCCGCGGCATACTAATATAATACCAAATTCTCTCAAGTAGTCTCAGATAAAAGTGTCATACATAGAACATGAATAAATTATATAATATACACACAACAAAATCACAGTTTTAAGGATACCATGAAAGTTGAATCCTAAATTTAGAACTTGAAATTTTGAAACAAACTTAAGTTATTTCGCAAATGATAAACTTATCTTACTCTTAGAGAAATTGAACAATATCAAAATAAAGAAAACCATGTTCATCTCAACAAAAGTATTTTGATCAGATAAAGGGTTCAATAGATATCCAAAAAAGGGAACAATGTGTAATGGATCAACAATTAAAATAATTAAAATAAAGCCAAAAGTTAGTTGTATGAAGTTTTAAAAACTTTCCAAACACTATGTCAATTGTCAATCCCGATGTCAATGAATGAACTAAACTAAAGTTCTCAAAAACGTTCAAACAAAACCAAAACTATGCAACTTTTATCACTAGCAAAATAAACGTTAATAAGCAACCATCATCATCTAATAAGATGAAATTCAATAAATACGAGCAAAATAAGGAAAGATCTGGCATACCTGTAATATTCACAAACAGAAAATTGATGAGCTGCGATTTATATCCATACTGTCCATGACCAAGCGGATGATGTACATGTGTAGTGAGTGTGAACCGGGTGGGGTCTCTCTGTTTGATGTTTACCGTGTCGTTTTCGTAGGCCATGCTTCTTAATTGGATAAGTCCACTTGACTAAACAGGGGGGTTTCTAGAATTGTCCATTATTTTGGGGAGGGGCGTTCTGAGGGGGCTATACTAATGTATCTTTTTAATGTAACCCCCTCACATCTATTTTGGTCCCCTTCCTCATTGGCTAACGCATTTTTTCGGGCAGTTTGGATTAGAACATGTCCAATCCCCCACCTAACCAATGTACCTTTTTTGTAAACCCCTCCCTCCCCCGTTTTCGGAAAACGCCCCCCCCCTACCCCCGTTTTCGGAAAATGCCCACTCCCTCACTACCCCCGTTGTTGGTAAAATATGGGTAAAATATATACTAACGCCTTTAACCAATGTACTTTCTTTGAACCCCCCCCCCCCCCCACCCTGTTTTTTAGCACCCCCTCCCTACCCCCGTTTTTAGTAAACTCCCGGTCCCCTTCCCCTTTGTTCCCCTTTGGCTAAAGTATTTTTTCCGGTGGTTCGGATTAAAAATATGTCCAATCCCCCCCCCCCCCCCCCCCCCCCACTTAACCTTTTTTGTTTACCCCCCCCCCCCCTCCCCCCGTTTTCGGAAAACGTCCTCCTCCCTACCCCCGTTTTCAAAAAAACGCCCCTACCACTCCCTTCCCCCGTTTTCGGAAAACGCCCCACCCGCTCCCTATTCTTTTCGGAATGCCCCCCCCCCCCCCCTACCCCCGTCCTCCTCCCTACCCCCGTTTTCAAAAAACGCCCCTACCACTCCCTTCCCCCGTTTTCGGAAAACGCTCACCCGCTCCCTATTCTTTTCGGAATGCCCCCCCCCCCCCTACCCCCGTTTTGGTAAACGTACCCTTCCCCATTGGCTAAATCATTTTTCGTGCGGTTTGTATTAAAATATGTAACCCCCCTCACCTAACCAATGTACTTTTTTGCTAAACGCCCCCCCCCCCCTGTTTTCGGAAAACGCCCCATCCCCTCACTACCTCCGTTTTTGGTGAAATATGGATAAAATATATACTAACCCCCCTAACCAATTACCTTTTTATGTAACCCCCCCCCCCCCCCCCACCCCTACCCTGGTTTTTTTTCGGAACGCCCCCACCCGCCTCCATTTTTGGTAAACGCCCCTTCCCCATTTGCTAAAGCATATTTTCGGGCGGTTTGGAATCAAATATGTCCAATCCCCCACGTAACCAATATACCTTTTTTTGTAAGCCCCACCCTCCCCCGTTTTCGGAAAACGCCCCCCCCCCCTACCCCCGTTTTCGGAAAATGCCCACTCCCTCACTACCCCTGTTGTTGGTAAAATATGGGTAAAATATATACTAACCCCTTTAACCAATGTACTTTCTTTGAACCCCCCCCCCCTACCCTGTTTTTTTTAGCACCCCCTCCCTACCCCCGTTTTTAGTAAACTCCCCTTCCCCTTTGGCTAAAGTATTTTTTCCCGGTGGTTTGGATTAAAAATATGTCCAATCCCCCCCACTTAACCTTTTTCCTTTTTTGTTTACCCCCCCCCCCCCCCGTTTTCGGAAAACGTCCTCCTCCCTACCCCCGTTTTCAAAAAACGCCCCTACCACTCCCTTCCCCCGTTTTCGGAAAACGCCCCACCCGCTCCCTATTCATTTCGGAATGCCCCCCCCCCCTACCCCCGTTTTGGTAAACGTACCCTTCCCCATTGGCTAAATCATTTTTCGTGCGGTTTGTATTAAAATATGTAACCCCCTCACCTAACCAATGTACTTTTTTGCTAAACGCCCCCCCCCCCCTCCCCCACCCCCGTTTTCGGAAAACGCCCCATCCCCTCACTACCTCCGTTTTTGGTAAAATATGGGTAAAATATATACTAACCCCCCTAACCAATTACCTTTTTATGTAACCCCCCCCCCCCCCCACCCCTACCCTGGTTTTTCGGAACGCCCCCACCCGCCTCCATTTTTGGTACAACGCCCCTTCCCCATTGGCTAAAGCATCTTTTCGGGCGGTTTGGAATCAAATATGTCCAATCCCCCACATAACCAATATACCTTTTTTTGTAAGCCCCACCCTCCCCCGTTTTCAGAAAACGTCCCCCTCTCTATCCCCGTTTTCGGAAAACGCCCCACCCTCTCACTACCCCCGTTTTTGTCCTAACCCCCTAACCAATATACTTTTTTTTGTAAAACGTCCCACCATGTTTTTTCGGAACGGTGGTTTGTATTAAAATATGTAAAATCACCCCCCCCCCCCCCCCCCCCCTCCTCACCTAACCAAAGTACTTTTTTGTTAAATGCCTCCCCCTACCTCCACCCGTTTTCGGAAACCGCCCACCCCTTCCTACCCCGTTTTCGGAAAACGCCCCCACCCCCTCCCTATATTCGGAAAACGCCCCACCCCGGCTCCCTATTTTCGGAAACCGCCCACCCCTTCCTACCCCGTTTTCAGAAAACGCCCCCTCCCTATATTCGGAAAACGCCCCACCACGGCTCCCTTTTTTCGGAAAACGCCCCACCCCCGTTTTCGGAAAACGCCCACCCCTCCCTATATTCGGAAAACGCCCCACCCCAGCTCCCTATTCCCCTCCTTATATTCGGAAAACGCCCCACCCCGGCTCCCTATTTTCGGAAAACACCCCACCCCCTCCCTACCCCGTTTTCGGAAAACGCCCCACCCCCTCCCTACCCCCATTTTCGGACAACGCCCCACCCCTTCCTATTTTCGGAAAACGCCCCACCCCCTCACTACCCCCGTTTTGGGCAATGGGTAACGTAACATCCTAAGCCCCTAACCAATGTTATTTTTTTATTTAAGCCCCCCACCCGGTTTTGTTTCGGAACGCCTTTACCACCCCCCCCCCCCCCCCCCCCCCCCCCCCCCCCCCCCCCCCCCATGTTGGTAAACTCCCCTTCCCCACTTGGCTAAAGCTTCTTTTTTTTAAAGGCCGGTTTGGATTAAAATATGTCCTTCGCCAATTTGGAGCTGATCAAACTATAGTACATGTAGTCGGAATCAGTACAGTGCATTACATACGACCGACCACCACAAAATACGCGAGTTCCGCTCAGTCAATTTCTACATTATTTGGCGATGAGTGAACATTCCTTCCATCCCAAAGTGTAGGTTTACCGGTATCGATATGAAATCTAGATTAACTCGTCCGAAAAGTCGATTAAAATCATTGCAATTGCTCGAAATATTGCACGATCGTTTTATTTCGCTTATTGGTAGAATCCATCATGGCGTCTGAAACATTGGAGAAACAGCTGATTTTCATGAAGCAAAATAGCCTCGTTTTCGATTAGTCTCGAATGTGCGTTTGTGGCGCTAATGCTGTTATAGCAATAATACGATAGCGTTTGGTAGCGTTTACGAACGTTGTATTAGACTTCTCCTTTCGTTCCAATTGTTTCAATTGTTTCATAAAATAAATGAAACAATTGAAACAATTGGAACAATTGGACGGAAAATTGGAACAAAAAATGAAACAATTGAAACAAAAGGAGGTCCAAATGTTTCAAATGTTTCAATTGTTTCAATTGTTCCAAATAGAGAAGTTTTTTGAAAAAATAGCGCAAAAAATGGGGCAAGGAGTTCTCTGTCAAAGGGGGAAAAGGGGAAAGAAGGGGTAAAAGAGGGGGAAGAGAAGGGGCAAAAACTTGACTTAAACAAGAATTATTTTAAAAAAACTGGCTTGCTTTTCAGTGAAAATCAAACAAATCATGTGACTAAACCCACCACGTGACCATGTAATCATGTGACTTCTTACCCCGTTCTTACCCCTATAGCTCAAGTTTTCTAGTCACGTTATTTTTTGCCCCCTCATTCTTAAACAAAACTTCCTTTAAAAAACGATGTCAATTTCAGGTAAAGGTACAATATTTTGTATAATAACAAAATACCACGACGTAGCCTGTTTGTGTAAGCGCCGCATGGACGTTTTTGATAAAACATTGGACCCAGGCAATTTATTTGGTAGTCTGACACCAGTGGCGTGTGGCAGAATCCACCCGCAAAAGGAAGAGGTAGGGGAAGGTGGGGTAATGGCGGACACATTTTGTCAGAGAGGTATAACACACATATAATACGTCATATAACAATAAAAATCAAAATCATGTAAACACAAAGCACTGTGAAGGTTCTACCTTTTATCAAGTTTTTATCAACTCATCATTTTGAAATTCGAAGCTACGACGCAATAAACAAAATGGCGTCGTCCGGCATTACCCCACACTCTGGGGGTAATCCCGGACGTTATTTATCAATGGCAGCCCTCTTTTTATTGGACATATAGCATTTCAATGGGAGTTAAAAAATACCCTTTTTAAAAGTGTAGCAGAAATCAAAGAACAATGTCACATATTTATATGGTCAACAACTATTACCGATTTATGATGTTAAATTGACCACGCCCTTATTGGTTACCATGGAAACGGTGCATGTCCGGGATTACCCCAATCCATGTACAATGTATGGGCATATCCTCTCTTATTATTATGCTCATCGTGACTCTGAATTCATTTTTTTTTATCAGAAGGTATCATACATTACATAAAAAAATAATAAGACTTTGTTTTCCTTAATGTAGAAATACCAGTTTCAAAGAGAAATTAATGCACCAAAATATCAATTTGCCCAAAAAGTGATCTTTGTAATTCTCGCGAGAATTTGCGAGACAACCATCCCATTTAGGTTTTGTGTGATTTCAATGGAGAGGCACCTAACATCATAGGGTGGCAAAATACCACCTTCTTTCACCTGCCTTTAGATACAGCCCTGTCCGTGTACCCCGCGTCCGTGATTACCCCACTCTCCCCTGTGGTTCAAATACCGAGGGTTTTATTTATGAATTGTTACACAAACCGAATCATTTTGCCAGAATGGACTAAATTCCTGAATTGTCACACAAACTGAACTATTTTGCCAGAAAGTAGGGGAGAGCGGGGAGTGTTATTGTCCATTATTTTGGGGAGGGGTGTTCTGAGGGGTCTATACTAATGTATCTTTTTAATGTAACCCCCTCACATCTGTTTTGGTCCCCTTCCTCATTGGCTAACGCATTTTTTTGGGCAGTTTGGATTAGAACATGTCCAATCCCCCACCTAACCATGTACCTTTTTTGTAAACCCCTCCCTCCCCCGTTTTCGGAAAACGCCCCCCCCCCCCCCCCCCCCTACCCCCGTTTTCGGAAAATGCCCACTCCCTTACTACCCCCGTTGTTGGTAAAATATGGGTAAAATATATACTAACCCCTTTAACCAATGTACTTTCTTTGAATCCAACCCCCCCACCCTGTTTTTTTAGCACCCCCTCCCTACCCCCGTTTTTAGTAAACTCCCCTTCCCCTTTGGCTAAAGTATTTTGGAGTACCTTTAGAATACCCTACCATTTTTGAAGCTCGACTATTTTAAAAAACGCGGCGGCGACGCCGTCGTCGAAAACGGCTGTCATAGTTTCAATATTTTGTTTTCTTGGTTTCACGCGAAGGTGTATCTTGGGTATAATGGCATACACGCGGGACTTTGTAGAAATTACCTAAGTGTTGAGCAAGCCGTTGAGAAAATGTGCTTAAGTGCAAGACGAAAGGTATTTCATTTTGTGTGGCTTCGGCGGCGACGGCGTGCGGCTTCGGCGGCGGCGCGAAGCTTCACTCCTTAAAAAAAGTGGATTCGGCGACGGCGCGAAGGAAGAGGTATGACGGGATCAGTTGTAGATGGAAGCTTGATTATTTTGAGTGGCTTCGGCGGCGACGGCGACGGCGCGAAGTTCCATCCTTTTAAAAAGGTGGATTCGGCGACGGCGCGAAGCTTTACCTTTTTAAAAATGGGCTTCTTCGGGAAGGTGGGTTTTATTCTGGCTTCGGCGGCTTCGGCGACGGCGTCAAAGCTTGACCTTTTAAAAAAGTGGATTCGGCGACGGCGCGAAGGAGGAGGTATGACGGGATCGGTTTGTAGATGGAAGCTTGATTATTTTTAGTGGCTTCGGCGGCGACGGCGCGAAGCTCCATCCTTTTAAAAAGGTGGATTCGGCGACGGCGCGAAGCTTTACCTTTTTAAAAATGGGCTTCGGCGGGAAGGTGGGTTTTATTCTGGCTTCGGCGGCTTCGGCGACGGCGTCAAAGCTTGACCTTTTAAAAAAGTGGATTCGGCGACGGCGCGAAGGAAGAGGTATGACGGGATCGGTTGAAAAACGGAAGCTTGATTATTTTAGTGGCTTCGGCGGCGACGGCGCGAAGCTCCATCCTTTTAAAAGGGTGGATTCAGCGACGGCGCGAAGCTTTACCTTTTAAAAAAATGGGCTTCGGCGGGAAGGTGGGTTTTATTCTGGCTTCGGCGGCGACGGCGCGAAGCTCCATCCTTTTAAAAAGGTGGATTCAGCGACGGCGCGAAGCTTTACCTTTTTAAAAATGGCCTTCGGCGGGTAGGTGGTTTTTTTCTGGCTTCGGCGGCTTCGCCGACGGCGTCAGAGCTTTACCTTTTAAACGCGAAGCTTTACCTTTTTAAAAATTGCTTTCGGCGGGAAGGTGGGGTTTTTTTCTGGCTTCGGCGGCTTCGCCGACGGCGTGAAGCTCACATTCAAGTTCAAAGTCTAGAACTTTCAATGCCGCGTGTCTTTTTTTAGTCCAAAACGGAATAAAGCACATCCCAGCTAACCATATTACGTTGTTGGAACGTCGTGGCAAGGTTTCACTTTCGTTCTTGGAACGTTATGATTAAAAGTTCAAAGAACGTTGTGAACGTGATCCAACGTTAGGAGAACGTTTATTTGTCGACACATTTTTACGTTGTATGAACGTTAGTCATGAACGTTTTCACAACGTTATCACAACGTCCTAAACGTTTAAAACACTTTCTTGAAATTCTGTTAGTTATATCATTACGTCCAAATGACGTTTTTATACTGTCTTTATTACGTTATCGGAACGTCGTGACAACGTTCATGGAACGTTGCGATCCAACGTTAGAAGAACGTTTATTTGTCGACACATTTTTACGTTGTTTGAACGTTAGTAATGAACGTTTTCACAACGTTATAACAACGTCCCAAACGTTTAAAAAACTTCTGTTAGTTATACCATTACGTCCAAATGACGTTTTTATAACCTATTTATTACGTTGTTGGAACGTCGTGACAACGTTTCACTTTCGTTCTTGGAACGTTATGATTAAACGTTCAAAGAACGTTTATTTGTCGACACATCTTTATGTTGTATGAACGTTAGTCTTGAACGTTTTCACAACGTTATCCCAAACGTGTAAAAAACTTTCATCAAATTCGGTTAGTTACACCATGGCAACCAGTGAATGGTAGTGGTATTATAGAGGGATGGGGCGGGCATTGGCCTTTTCATGTGTACTATGTTCTTGCTCAATGTATATGGCATTAGTGAACAATGACTTGCCTTTAGCTATACATATGAGAACTTACGTATACAGATCAAAATACTTTCTATAGTGTTAAAAGCTGTTAAATGTATGTATCGACTTAAATTTATAAAAAAAATAGGTTTAAATAAATAAAAGTTGCAAATTAGCTCATTACCATAATTTAAAGGTTACAAACGAGCACCGGTGCTAATTTTTGTACCATTGAAATTATGCTAGTGAGCTATTTCCACAATTTACTCGACTCATGTAAGGCCAGGTAAAATATGCAAATTAGCGATTACAGCCCAGGTAACATAATTTGGTTGTGTAAACGTTATATGAACGTTATATGAACGTCGTGATGAAGCCAGATTCTTTTCAAGCTTAAAAGACATAAATAAATATATTCCACATAAATTATACAGGTATTTTGTCATGAGTTCAAGTTCTATACTCTTTTTCCATGTGCAATACCCACGAGGAACGAATTAGATTCAAACTTTAACGGATTTACACGCTTAGAAAAGAGCATATTGCGCTTGAATTAAAACGGGAACTAACGGAAAAGCATAAAAATGCCTAAGTTCACAAGGAAACCAGAAAGTCAGTAAAGCAGTCTTTAAAATTGAAATTGAAACATTTCATGCTCTTTGTTGAAATGGTCCATCCAATTAACGTCAATGGTAATACCACCTGTTATAACTTGCTTGTATCGTTGGATAAATGAATGAAAAGATTCAATTATATTCAATAATCGATACATTCTAACTTATGATTAAATGTTGCAATGGTATTGTTGTTACTTTTGAATTACTGCACAATAATGTTTTTGGCATTCTTACAAGTTCGTAATCATAGTTGTAATTAATGCAAATTGGACCAAGCCGATTTTGCTTCCTCATGTTTGCTGAAGCATATCTCCCGTTCTAAATAACCAATTGGAACGCAATAAAATGCAAATGAAAGCTTATTTACTCAGCTTTCATAATACATCAAGATTAGACCCGTGTGTTCCTGTCCTTTTAAGATATCTTATGTGCCCAGAGTGTTAACATTTTTGGGTCACCCTGTATACGCCTAGATTAGTACATCAAATTTGTAATGCCAAATTGTTTTGTATTAAAATTTTGATTCGTAATAAACCTTTTTAAATAAAATGTAATTCATTATTTAATTAGTCCATGGAAACGTGAGCAAAATGTTTTCTGAACGTTGCAGTTAAGTTCTAGTTTGGTTGCACTTAGGTTGTGGTTAGGTTGTCATTAAAACGTTTCTACAACATTATTATAACGTTGCGGTTTGGGTGTGATTTGATTGTTTTAGGTTGGTCAATGGAAACGTGAGCAAAAAGTTCTCTGAACGTTGCAGTTAAGTTCTAGTTTGGTTGCACTTAGGTTGTGATTAGGTTGTCATTAAAACGTTTCTACAACGTTATTATAACGTTGCGGTTTGGGTGTGATTTGGTTGTTTTAGGTTGGTCCATGGAAACGTGAGCAAAACGTTCTCTGAACGTTGCAGTTAAGTTCTAGTTTGGTTGCACTTAGGTTGTGGTTAGGTTGTCATTAAAACGTGTCTACAACGTTATCATAACGTTGCGGTTTGGGTGTGATTTGGTTGTTTTAGGTTGGTCCGTTGAAACGTGAGCAAAACGTTCTCTGAACGTTGCAGTTAAGTTCTAGTTTGGTTGCACTTAGGTTGTGGTTAGGTTGTCATTAAAACGTTTCTACAACGTTATATATAACGTTGCGGTTTGGGTGTGATTTGGTTGTTTTAGGTTGGTCCGTTGAAACGTGAGCAAAACGTTCTCTGAACGTTGCAGTTAAGTTCTAGTTTGGTTGCACTTAGGTTGTGGTTAGGTTGTCATTAAAACGTTTCTACAACGTTATATATAACGTTGCGGTTTGGGTGTGATTTGGTTGTTTTAGGTTGGTCCGTTGAAACGTGAGCAAAACGTTCTCTGAACGTTGCAGTTAAGTTCTAGTTTGGTTGCACTTAGGTTGTGGTTAGGTTGTCATTAAAACGTTTCTACAACGTTATATATAACGTTGCGGTTTGGGTGTGATTTGGTACTTAAAACAAACAACCCGCAACGTTATAATAACGCTGTAAGAACGTATTTAATGACAACCTAACCAGAACCTTAGTGCAACCAAACTAGAACTTAAACTACAACGTTCAGGGAACATCTTTTTCACGTTTAAATGATTAAACTAAAACAACCAACTATTTGAGTGTTACAACGTTGTTAAAACATTATGTAAACGTTTCCGATGATCAACATGCAACGTTCAGAGAACGTTTTAATCACGTTTCCAAGAACCAACCTAAAACAAACTAACCGCAACGTCATAATAACGTTGTAAGAACGTTTATAATGACAACCTAACCACAACCTAAGTGCAACCAAACTAGAACTAAACTTTAACGTTCAGAGAACGTTTTGCTCACGTTTCAACGGACCAACTTAAAACAACCAAATCACAACCAAACCGTAACGTTATAAAAACGTTGTTAAAACGTTTTAAATGACGCAACCTAACTGCAACCTAGGTGCAACGTTGCGGAAACGTTCTGTGTTTGCTGGGATGGTCTATCAACTTTCAGCAAGACACTTAGTTGTCAGATTTTAATAAGATATACTTTTCTAGGTTGGCTTTTAAAATTTAGCAGATTTTCAAGTCTAAAATTCAACGTTGTATGACTAACTGCACAAAATAAGTTTTGCCACGCGACGACAGAGTAGTGTCGTGCGTCGTGCCTTTCATTTTGATTTTCTTTTAAATCAACCACTGCTTAGTTAGCATTTACACTAAGTTATGTCTGGAAATATTAAGAGCAACTTGTTATTTGGACGGCAGGCCCGTAAGACACTTTTTTCAAAGGGGGGGCGTTTTCAACCAAAAGCGCTTTGCGAGTCAAATATGCGCGCGCAGCGCGCGAAAATTTTCGAATTTGCACCTATCTTTTGCACGATCGAGGTACATTTTGACTCTAAACAAGCTTGTAGCAAAGAATATTGCATTTTGGGAAGACAAATGCGCGCGTAGCGCGCGAATTTTTTTCATCTGCGTACAAATTTTCCGGGGAAGATTTTCAAAGGGGGGGCGATCGCAACCGTCGCCCCCCCCCCATCTGACGGGCCTGGACGGTCCGAAAGCAGTAGGCTACCCTTGATAACCTCCCTCGTTTTAGAATGATTGCCATTATAGATTATAGGTCGTTCTTTAAAAGCCCTATCCAAACTATTGAGCCCTCTAATATGCATGACAGGTTATTCTTTAAAAGCCCCGTCAAAAATCCATCCACTAGTTGATATCAAATCATACAATGCAACAAACGATAGGTCGTTCTTTTTCGTTCTTTAAAAGCCCCAGCTTTTTAAGAGCGACCTATCATTTGTTGCATTGTGGGATTGGAAATCAACAGTTTGGATGGTTTTTGGACGGGGCCTTTAAAGAACGACATATCATGCATTTTATAGGGCTCAATAGTTTGGATGGCGCTTTTAAAGAACGACCAATAATCTATTAAGCCAAACATGTCATGGGGCTTTTAAAGAATGACCCATAATATATAATGCCAAACCTGTCACATGATATTGAAATTCAGTCCCACACTGCAATATTAAGGGTCAAACATAAATTTAATATGGCGATTGATTATGAAAGGCACGTCACCCTGCAATATCTCTGTCGTCGCGTGGTAAAACTTATTTTGTGTTGTTAGTCAAACAACGTTGAATTTCATTTCCGACATAACTTAGTGTAACTATAGCCTATAAGCAGTTGTTGATTTAAAAGAAAATCAAAATGAAAAGGCGCGACGCACGGCAATACAATACCTCTGTCGTCGCGTGGCAAAACCTATACGTCACCCGACCATATCTGTCGTCGCGTGGCAAAACTTATTTGAGTTATTAATCAAACAACGTTGAATTTCTAGATTTGAAATTCTACTATTGTCTATATCTCACATGATATATCCGGGGATATAATTATCAATGATCATTCTAAGCAGTGGTTGATTTAACTTCAACATGAAAGGCGCGTCGCCCGGCAATACAAGTCTCTGTCGTCGCGTGGCAAAACTTATTTTATATTATCATATTTTTATTATTATTATATATGGTGAGAGGGTACCAAGGGTACCTGCTTTCGGACAGGCCATTTGCTCATAAACATAACTTACAATGTATAGTGATGCTAACTAAGCAGTGGGTGATTTAAAAGAAAATGAAAATGAAAGGCATGTCACCCGACCATATCTCTGTCGTCGCGTAGCAAAACTTATTTGAGTTATTAATCAAACAACGTTGAATTTCTAGATTTGAAATTCTACTATTGTCTATATCTCACATGATATATCCGGGGATATAATTATCAATGATCATTCTATGTCAACAGGGAAATGCGGGAAATGGGGATTAAATGATTGATTAACGATTTACGAACTTCTTTGGTTTCGCCGTCGCCGAAGCCGCCGAAGCCAGAAGAAAAAAACACCTTCCCGCCGAAGCCCATTTTTAAAAAGGTAAAGCTTCGCGCCGTCGCCGAAGCCCTCTTTAAAAAGGTGAAGCTTCACGCCGTCGCCGAAGCCGCCGAAGCCAGAAAAAAAACCACCTTCCCGCCGAAGTCCATTTTTAAAAAGGTAAAGCTTCGCGCCGTCGCCGAAGCCCTCTTTAAAAAGGTGAAGCTTCACGCCGTCGCCGAAGCCGCCGAAGCCAGAAAAAAACACACCTTCCCGCCGAAGCCCATATTTCAAAAGGTAAAGCTTCGCGCCGTCGCCGAAGCCCTCTTTAAAAAGGTGAAGCTTCACGCCGTCGCCGAAGCCGCCGAAGCCAGAAAAAAACACACCTTCCCGCTGAAGGCCATTTTTAAAAAGGTAAAGCTTCGCGCCGTCGCCGAAGTCATTTCTTAAAAGGGTAATCTTCGCGCCGTCGCCGTTGCCAGCGTTTTTACAGGTGGAGCTTGAAAAATGGTGGGGTATTCTAAAGTTTAGCCAGTATTTTTTTCCGGTGGTTTGGATTAAAAATATGTCCAATCCCCCCCCCCCCCCCCACTTAACCTTTTTTGTTTACCCCCACCCCCCCCCCCCCCCCCCCCGTTTTCGGAAAACGTCCTCCTCCCTACCCCCGTTTTCAAAAAAACGCCCCTACCACTCCCTTCCCCCGTTTTCGGAAAACGCCCCACCCGCTCCCTATTCTTTTCGGAATGCCCCCCCCCCCCCTACCCCCGTTTTTGGTAAAATATGGAAAAAATATATACTAACCCCCCTAACCAATTACCTTTTTATGTAACCCCCCTCCCCCACCCACCCCTACCCTGGTTTTTTTCGGAACGCCCCCACCCGCCTCCATTTTTGGTAAACGCCCCTTCCCCATTTGCTAAAGCATCTTTTCGGGCGGTTTGGAATCAAATATGTCCAATCCCCCACATAACCAATATACCTTTTTTTGTAAGCCCCACCCTCCCCCGTTTTCAGAAAACGTCCCCCTCCCTACCCCCGTTTTCGGAAAACGCCCCACCCTCTCACTACCCCCGTTTTTGTCCTAACCCCCTAACCAATATACTTTTTTTGTAAAACGTCCCACCATGTTTTTTCGGAACGGTGGTTTGTATTAAAATATGTAAAATCATCCCCCCCCCCCCCCCCCCCCCCCCACCTCCTCACCTAACCAAAGTACTTTTTTGTTAAATGCCTCCCCCTACCTCCACCCGTTTTCGGAAACCGCCCCACCCCCGTTTTCGGAAAACGCCCACCCCTCCCTATATTCGGAAAACGCCCCACCCCAGCTCCCTATTCCCCTCCTTATATTCGGAAAACGCCCCACCCCGGCTCCCTATTTTCGGAAAACACCCCACCCCCTCCCTACCCCGTTTTCGGAAAACGCCCCACCCCCTCCCTACCCCCATTTTCGGACAACGCCCCACCCCTCCCTATTTTCGGAAAACGCCCCACCCCCTCACTACCCCCGTTTTGGGCAATGGGTAACATAACATCCTAAGCCCCTAACCAGCCCTAACAAATGTTATTTTTTTATATTTAAGCCCCCCCCCCCCCCACCCCGGTTTTGTTTCGGAACGCCTTTACCCCCCCCCCCCCCCCCCCCCCCCCCCCCCATGTTGGTAAACTCCCCCTTCCCCACTTGGCTAAAGCTTCTTTTTTCTTTACGGCCGGTTTGGATTAAAATATGTCCTTCGCCAATTTGGAGCTGATCAAACTATAGTACATGTAGTCAGAATCAGTACAGTGCATTACATACGACCGACCACCACAAAATACGCGAGTTCCGCTCAGTAAATTTCAACATTATTTGGCGATGAGTGAACATTCCTTCCATCCCAAAGTGTAGGTTTACCGGTATCGATATGAAATCTAGATTAACTCGTCCGAAAAGTCGATTAAAATCATTGCAATTGCTCGAAATATTGCACGATCGTTTTACTTCGCTTATCGATAGAATCCATCATGGCGACTCAAACACTGGAGAAACAGCTGATTTTCATGAAGCAAAATAGCCTCGTTTTCGATTAGTCTCGAATGTGCGTTTGTGGCGCTAATGCTGTTATAGCAATAATACGATAGCGTTTGGTAGCGTTTACGAACGTTGTATTAGACTTCTCCTTTCGTTCCAATTGTTTCAATTGTTTCATAAAATAAATGAAACAATTGAAACAATTGGAACAATTGGACGGAAAATTGGAACAAAAAATGAAACAATTGAAACAAAAGGAGGTCCAAATGTTTCAAATGTTTCAATTGTTTCAATTGTTCCAAATAGAGAAGATTTTTGAAAAAATAGCGCAAAAAATGGGGCAAGAAGTTCTCTGTCAAAGGGGGAAAAGGGGAAAGAAGGGGTAAAAGAGGGGGAAGAGAAGGGGCAAAAACTTGACTTAAACAAGAATTATTTTAAAAAAACTGGCATGCTTTTCAGTGAAAATCAACCAAATCATGTGACTAAACCCACCATGTGACCATGTAATCATGTGACTTCTTACCCCGTTCTTACCCCTATAGCTCAAGTTTTCTAGTCACGTGGTTTTTTGCCCCCTCATTCTTAAACAAAACTTCCTTTAAAAAACGATGTCAATTTCAGGTAAAGGTACAATATTTTGTATAATAACAAAATACCACGACGTAGCCTGTTTGTGTAAGCGCCGCATGGAAGTTTTTGATAAAACATTGGACCCAGCGGCAATTTATTTGGTAGTCTGACACCAGTGGCGTGTGGCAGAATCCACCCGCAAAAGGAAGAGGTAGGGGAAGGTGGGGTAATGGCGGACACATTTTGTCAGAGAGGTATAAGGTAGCACACCTCTAAATAATAGGAAGTCGAAATTAGACGACCATTTTGCACCTTATTTTGATCGATGCGCGACGCTTCAAAAGATGATATCTCAATGACCATTGTGATTTAGGAATTGATTTTGGTATCAAATTTAAGCCCAAGACAATGTTTATAATATGTTTATAACGATAGATCGATTTTTACGATTTAAAGTTAGGAAAATGTTAGGCCTACGACTATGCTAGAAACCCGACATTAGCAAAAGACAAGTTTTTGAATTACGGCCGATGCGCTTAGATGCTCAATTTTAATCGAAAGCTTGCTAAAATAGCTAGAGTTTAATATCAAATTGAAAGAATTTCTATGTATACATTTCTATTTATGCCCCCAAACTATGACGCATTATACACGCAGGCCAACGTACTATTAGATTTTCCGAAGATTTAAACCATGTTCTGGCAAGGTTATTTTTAAATTTACACATAGAAAGTCATTCAATTTGGTAGTAAACTCTAGCTATTTTAGCAAGCTTATGAAACATACGTGGATAACCGTTAGATTTTAATCAATCGAGCATCTAAGCCCTCTACGGTCATTTTTCAAGTTGATTTTTCGCAAGACTTACGGCCGTGCACCGTGAAAGTAGGACTACTATTTATTAACAAAAAATAGTTAATATTATTTGTGAATGATCTATCATTAAAATTCATATTGTTAGCTTTAATTTGATACCAACCTCGTCTGCTGAATCACTGTAGTTCCCGAGAAATCACTATTTTAATCACGCGTATTGATAAGAAGTATTGCGCAATAAGAGTTGCAAGTTTTCGCCTGGAACTATTTAGAGGTGTGCTACCTTAGAACAGTAACTTTGATTTTTTATATGATCATTTTGTTTCAATATTTTGAGTTATTTATAAACCAAATATTATTTCAAAATCATACACAAATTTTCTTAGATATTGGTTAAATAGTTTTTGAGTTATACTTGTTTTTACAAACCCGGTTGACCCCAACATTGATCCGACGACGCCTGAAAACCTTGAATTTTCGATGTTGTCGTCTTAAACGGTGTATGATTTAACAATGTCAATGTTGCCATTTCATTAAATATTAATAATTTCTTTTTTCATTCCATTACATTGCATTGTCTCTGCTGACGATATCCTGAAAGTTTCACCAACATTTATGGACGTTTGGTATACAATCACTATCTTCAGAAGATAGCAGCTGACGGCGTAAGCTGCGTACAAATACGCGACTTTCAAACGCGTCCATAGGCGTCAGAGTACGGACGCGTTTAGTTACTATAGTTACGCCGCATGCTGTCTTCTGAATCCATTGCTTTCTCCCGAGGGGGGGGGGGGGGGGGGGTTGCTTGCTATCTTCTGAAGATAGCATCTAACATTTGCTATCTTCAGACGATAGTAAAGGCTTAAAAAGGCTACATCGTTTAGTGTTTAAAAATCAAGCTTAGATTTAAGGTTCAGTTAGGGTTAGGGTCTGATTAGGGTTAGGGTTTGATTAGGGTTAGGGTTAGGGTTAGGTAAATTGGAATAACTCGAAAACTATTTATTCAATGGCAATGAAACTTTCGACATGAGTTTAAAATTGTATTTGCTTCATGAATAATTAAATATAACAACACCAAATTTGAAAATAAAAAACCCCATTGTGGTTCTAACAGTAACTTTGATTTTTTATATGATCATTTTGTTTCAATATTTTGAGTTATTTATAAACCAAATATTATTTCAAAATCATACACAAATTTTCTTCGATATTGGTTAAATAGTTTTTGAGTTATACTTGTTTTTACAAACCCGGTTGACCCCAACATTGATCCGACGACGCCTGAAAACCTTGAATTTTCGATGTTGTCGTCTTAAACGGTGTATGATTTAACAATGTCAATGTTGCCATTTCATTAAATATTAATAATTTCTTTTTTCATTCCATTACATTGCATTGTCTCTGCTGACGATATCCTGAAAGTTTCACCAACATTTATGGACGTTTGGTATACAATCACTATCTTCAGAAGATAGCAGCTGACGGCGTAAGCTGCGTACAAATACGCGACTTTCAAACGCGTCCATAGGCGTCAGAGTACGGACGCGTTTAGTTACTATAGTTACGCCGCATGCTGTCTTCTGAATCCATTGCTTTCTCCCGAGGGGGGGGGGGGGGGGGGGTTGCTTGCTATCTTCTGAAGATAGCATCTAACATTTGCTATCTTCAGACGATAGTAAAGGCTTAAAAAGGCTACATCGTTTAGTGTTTAAAAATCAAGCTTAGATTTAAGGTTCAGTTAGGGTTAGGGTCTGATTAGGGTTAGGGTTTGATTAGGGTTAGGGTTAGGGTTAGGTAAATTGGAATAACTCGAAAACTATTTATTCAATGGCAATGAAACTTTCGACATGAGTTTAAAATTGTATTTGCTTCATGAATAATTAAATATAACAACACCAAATTTGAAAATAAAAAACCCCATTGTGGTTCTAACAGTAACTTTGATTTTTTATATGATCATTTTGTTTCAATATTTTGAGTTATTTATAAACCAAATATTATTTCAAAATCATACACAAATTTTCTTCGATATTGGTTAAATAGTTTTTGAGTTATACTTGTTTTTACAAACCCGGTTGACCCCAACATTGATCCGACGACGCCTGAAAACCTTGAATTTTCGATGTTGTCGTCTTAAACGGTGTATGATTTAACAATGTCAATGTTGCCATTTCATTAAATATTAATAATTTCTTTTTTCATTCCATTACATTGCATTGTCTCTGCTGACGATATCCTGAAAGTTTCACCAACATTTATGGACGTTTGGTATACAATCACTATCTTCAGAAGATAGCAGCTGACGGCGTAAGCTGCGTACAAATACGCGACTTTCAAACGCGTCCATAGGCGTCAGAGTACGGACGCGTTTAGTTACTATAGTTACGCCGCATGCTGTCTTCTGAATCCATTGCTTTCTCCCGAGGGGGGGGGGGGGGTGGGTTGCTTGCTATCTTCTGAAGATAGCATCTAACATTTGCTATCTTCAGACGATAGTAAAGGCTTAAAAAGGCTACATCGTTTAGTGTTTAAAAATCAAGCTTAGATTTAAGGTTCAGTTAGGGTTAGGGTCTGATTAGGGTTAGGGTTTGATTAGGGTTAGGGTTAGGGTTAGGTAAATTGGAATAACTCGAAAACTATTTATTCAATGGCAATGAAACTTTCGACATGAGTTTAAAATTGTATTTGCTTCATGAATAATTAAATATAACAACACCAAATTTGAAAATAAAAAACCCCATTGTGGTTATAACACACATATAATACGTCATATAACAATAAAAATCATGTAAACACAAAGCACTGTGAAGGTTCTACCTTTTATCAAGTTTTTATCAACTCATCATTTTGAAATTCGAAGCTACGACGCAATAAACAAAATGGCGTCGTCCGGCATTACCCCACACTCTGGGGGTAATCCCGGACGTTATTTATCAATGGCAGCCCTCTTTTTATTGGACATATAGCATTTCAATGGGAGTTTAAAAAACCAACTATTACCGATTTATGATGTTAAATTGACCACGCCCTTATTGGTTACCATGGAAACGGTGCATGTCCGGGATTACCCCAATCCATGTACAATGTATGGGCATATCCTCTCTTATTATTATGCTCATCATTGTGACTCCGAATTCAATTTTTTTTTATCAGAAGGTATCATACATTACATAAAAAAATAATAAGACTTTGTTTTCCTTAATGTAGAAATACCAGTTTCAAAGAGAAATTAATGCACCAAAATATCAATTTGCCCAAAAAGTGATCTTTGTAATTCGCGCGAGAATTTGCGAGACAACCATCCCATTTAGGTTTTGTGTGATTTCAATGGAGAGGCACCTAACATCATAGGGTGGCAAAATACCACCTTCTTTCACCTGCCTTTAGATACAGCCCTGTCCGTGATTACCCCGCGTCCGTGATTACCCCACTCTCCCCTGTGGTTCAAATACCGAGGGTTTTATTTATGAATTGTTACACAAACCGAATCATTTTGCCAGAATGGACTAAATTCCTGAATTGTCACACAAACTGAACTATTTTGCCAGAAAGTAGGGGAGAGCGGGGAGTGTTCGCCCAATTTTCATTTGAAATGACCTAGAGACGTCAATTTTAAAGATTGCATGGACCTATTGACATTACATGAATGATTGATATCTTGGCTACAAAATGATGTTGTAATAACGTTGTATCATCGTTGATTATCAACGTTGAAATATCGTTTGAATTTAACAGTTAGATTTGAAAGTTTGGACCAACCATAGATTTCAACGCTGATTCAAGTCATATTTCAACGTTGATGCAACTTTAACGTTGATGCAACTTTAACGTTGATGCAACTTTAACGTTGATGCAACTTTAACGTTGATGCAACTTTAACGTTGATGCAACTTTAACGTTGATGCAACTTTAACGTTGATGCAACTTTAACGTTGATGCAACTTTAACGTTGATGCAACTTTAACGTTGATGCAACTTTAACGTTGATGCAACTTTAACGTTGATGCAACTTTAACGTTGATGCAACTTTAACGTTGATGCAACTTTAACGTTGATGCAACTTTAACGTTGATGCAACTTTAACGTTGATGCAACTTTAACGTTGATGCAACTTTAACGTTGATGCAACTTTAACGTTGATGCAACTTTAACGTTGATGCAACTTTAACGTTGATGCAACTTTAACGTTGATGCAACTTTAACGTTGATGCAACTTTAACGTTGATGCAACTTTAACGTTGATGCAACTTTAACGTTGATGCAACTTTAACGTTGATGCAACTTTAACGTTGATGCAACTTTAACGTTGATGCAACTTTAACGTTGATGCAACTTTAACGTTGATGCAACTTTAACGTTGATGCAACTTTAACGTTGATGCAACTTTATCGTTGATACAACTTTAACGTTGATACAACTTTAACGTTGTTACAACGTTATTTTGATTTCTTCCTAAAAATGTACTTTGTGGAGCTTTTGTATCGCTTGGAAACTAGGGGGATGATGGTGGAGGGCGCTGCAGGGGCATTGACTCTTGGATGTTTATGTTCTTGCACAATGTTTATGCATTTATTTTGTGAGCAATCACCTTTCTTAAAACCAGTGCGAAAATATGCATGCACAACGGTGTATATCAATCGGTGTATATCAATGTACATTCCATGGTGTTAAATTAATGCATCGACTTAATTCAATAAAGTAATAGGTTTAAATAAATAAAACGGTGCAAAGTAGCTCATTAGTATAATTGAAAGGGTACTTACTAACGAGCACTGGTGCTCACTTTTGTACCATTGCAATTATGCTAATGAGCAATTTGCACAATTTACCCAGCTAATATAAGGCCAAGTAAAATATGCAAATTAGCTCCAGCAGATTTTTTGAAACATGAGTCCATTCAACGTTGAATCAACGTCAATATTCAACGTTACTTCAACAAAGCACAAAATGTAGTTAAAAAGATGTAACCACATTTCAACGTTGATTCAACGTTGAAATATGGTTGAGTGTCCGCGCGCTGGGAGGCCTTACTGTACAGGAATGAGTAAAGGATAAAAACAGGTGTCAAAATGGTGAACTTGCCCAGACCCCGGTGTCATAATTAGGCTTCATAAAATAGTATGTATCAAATAGATATACACATTTATTATGCAATGTGATTTTCTTCCAAAATAACATTAAGAGTCTACAATATAAGGGAGCTACTCCATTCCAGATAGCTATTTTTATAATTACAAATAGGCTATAGGAGGTGAATTACAATTTTGAATTTTTACAAAATTTTAATCATGTAAATCCCCATTGGCGAACATGCCTCATCATAAAAGAGCGAATGTGCCCCATAGCACAATAAGAACATTGACCCGATTACCATGCATGTCCCACATACAATGGTTTATAACTGCATCAGATCCATAACGTTTTCCCATACCTAACTAATGATTATTTACATTAAAATCTTCTGTAGGAATATCTTTAGAAAAAAATCAATATAAAAAATAGAAGAAAATCCACTTTTGTGATGTAAAACTGTTTTTTGATGATAATTTGACAAAAAAACAGAGATCAGCCATGTTACCATGGGAAGATCGCAACAAACAGCGGAACAATTTGTGCGTGTTCGTCAAATTCAACCAGTGATGAGAACCAGGTTGGTCGAACCTGCCACCCTTAGTGTGTACACTCCCCACTCTCCCCTACTAAATTCATGAAATGTCACACAAACCGAACCATTTTGCCGGAAAGGACTAAATTCATGAATTGTCACACAAACTGACACTGCGCATGAATTTCCGATATCCAAATCTGTATTTTTAACAATTATACACGTTTTAATATTAATTTGACAATAGAGAGAATATAAAACGAGGGCATCAATGATGCAATGCCTACGTTGATGGAATCAATCAGTTGGTTCCAAGTTGTTGTAGTGTTAAAAGAAAAGACAAGTGACAATTGTTATTTTTAATATCAGTCAGAATAAATGTTTATTTAAAAATAATGTAACTGAAAAACTACCAAATGTAATAAAAAATAAAAAATATATACAACAAATACAGAGTGCCTCAAATTTTGCATGCTGAAGGGTCAGATACAAAAGTTAAGATGTTGAAGTTGAATACTATTAGTTATTAGGTGAGGTTGGGTCGGATACGGATTATATCTAGCTGAGGATTCCGATACAGACTCCGAGGCTAGATATAATCCGTATCCGACCCAACCTCACCTAATAACGA
The DNA here is from genome assembly GCA_035610835.1 of Ophiura sarsii. Taxonomy (NCBI): domain Eukaryota; kingdom Metazoa; phylum Echinodermata; class Ophiuroidea; order Amphilepidida; family Ophiuridae; genus Ophiura; species Ophiura sarsii. Next base: position 33,405,340 of record CM069441.1, on the reverse strand, counting down.
TTTTATCCTACTAAAACACTATTCAAACAAAACAAGAACAAATTATTCTGTTTAAACCTACGGCGCTTAGGATTTACTGCAGGGTCCGGCTTTGACGTGACGCTGACACAAACGCCATTGTTGATCAACAATCTGACGAACGTCACGTAGCAACCCTACTAACGCATGCGCGCGCATTCCTTACTGACCGTATACGGGGTCGGATACGGAATATATCTAGTCACTAAATTCAGGCGCTTATCCAATAGGAATACGAGAATCGTCTTGATGGTAGGATAAATTTAGTTATATTCATGAAATGAAGAGTTTATTTGCAACACGTGCAAAGTCCACAAACACACACAAGTAACTCACTTTAATATTTATTCAATATGTAAATGAGACTTTATTTTTTGGCAAATCAAAGTTTTCCGTTTGTTAAATTCATACATCGATTGTGATTATTTTCCTAGTTCTATGTAAAATTAAATCCAAATTGCTTAAATTATTGCCTCATTTACAAATTATATCATTAACAAAGTGAGTAACATGTGTTTGTGGACTTAGCACTTTTGTATTTTGCTCTTGCATCTGCACAGACTAAGACATATTAGTTTTTAGATAAGTATTTCACTGGAATGGGTCCTATCTTTCATATACCAAACATGATCCATTTTCGAGGACCCCTCAATATAATAAAATTTTGTTCACATAACCCTCAAAGTCATTTACATGACTCATTGTATATGACACTGGAATCACATTTTGGACACTTTGGTTACCGTCTTCACAATCACAGTCTATTCATGATGATTGTTTTCTGAAAAGCTTTCACTTATTATTAAAAAGTCGCCAAATAAATTTGCCTCAATTACAGTCGGCCTCTATCCTTTTGATTGTCACAAAACATAGATATCATGTGTACAAAATGCAGACATTTTCTAGTGCCACGTTGTATGGAGACTTGGTAAAGATGGTTAACATGGTTAATACTTCAGCATGCATTCCTCCAGAGAGCAACGTATACCTATGATTAACATTACAGACATATTGTACATGAATCTTGCATGTTTGAAGATTAATATTACTTTACCAAATTTAGCATCAAATTTAGAAATAATTGTTGCGAATTTAGAATCGATGAAAACTATAGTCTACAGCACCACCAGTACTTCAGTTAACATACTATTTACACTATCAACTTTGTCTTTGTACATTAATAATACAACAGCTGGGAAGATTTTAACTAAATGTCCGATATCGCTTTAACCGACTATAATGCACTTATCAATTGCAAGCCCGCCCCCGGGGACTATGCGGGGCCTGTACACGAGTGTACAAAAACCGGTGCCGCAGTGGCGTAGCTCAGGGGGGGGGGGCAGGGGGGGGCAGTTGCCCCCCCTGACAGAACGTTTTTGAGCCCCCGCCCCTCTCTTTGGATATAGTGTTTATATGCGGGGTAACCATTTAAAAATGACCATTTTAGCTTGGTTTTTAAAAATAAATGACCATTTTTGTTAAAAAACTGCTTAAAACCCTGAGGATTGGCCAAAATTTGTTGACTATAGTGCTTTTTTGACTGGGAAACTTTGTGTCCGTGCGAAATTTTTTGACTTCACCCCCCCCCCCCCCCCCCCCCCCACTCCCCACTTACGTGAAATTCACGAGGTGACTGACTTGGAAAATTTTTGGGGCAACCTTTTACGAAAATTTTAGAAATCTTGACCCCCCTGAAAAAAAACCTAGCTACGCCACTGCGGTGCCCGGCTATGCGGGGGAGTGTAGTGGGGACGTACGCTAAGGTTACACAAAGGTATACCCCGGGCGTCGCTATAAATAAGTTAGAGATGCGATGCGCTTGACTGAATAAGCCTAATAAACACATAGGGAACACAATGAATGCATCCCGTTGCGGCCGTTATGTTGCAGAAAGAAATTAAGCGATTCGCGGACTGTAGCCGGGGCGTACACTTTGTCCTGGGTAGGGTGGCCGGGACTACACGACTGTACCCGGGACGTAACATCAGCAATGTGTACGTCCCGGCCCTAATCCCACGAGGCTGGGGATGCAATTGATAAGTGCATAAACAATACAGATAACTAATATCGAAGGAAAAGTATGCCCTCTGATTAACCAGAAGCAGATCAAGGCAACCATAGAGTTTACCCTTCTTTAGAAAACCCTGCAAAAGTCATATTTGATTTTCATAAGAACTAAGGAGCTTTAGGAAAACTCATAAAGTTACTATCATGCTAAAGATTTAACATACGAGGCATTACTGTGGCAACGACACATGACTTGTAACAACGCAAATTTGACTGATTAGCAGTATTCCAGTATACCAAAGGCATATTAATACATCAGAGTTAATATTACACTATTTGAAAGCCTACAAGAGTTAATATTGCTTACAATCTGATTTATACATGATATTCAGATATCATTTGTTGTTTTCTATTTTCAGTGTGCTCTTATATTTGACCAAACGGCACAAAAGAAAACCCTGAAAAGTTTGTGTTTATTTTAAAGGTAATTTTTTCTGTTTCCGTCGGTCAAAATCTCTCTCTGGCTTTGACGGCATCATAACAAAACTGAAACAGATATCAATTATGATTTACTATAAATGTGTATCTATTATTAGAAGCTATAACCATGTCAAATGTCATGAGTCTGACACAAGTAGTAGCAATGTTGTGAGTGAGGAGGTAGAACTTATTGAATGGCCCTCGTCATATTGAAAACTTTGGTGCATCTGCTCAACGCAAACCTAATTACCTCACTAAGCACGTAATTTTGAGCTTGTCCCTTGCCACATCGAAACTTCTTTGATCATCACTGTCAAGTGAGACAACTTAACTTACAATTACGCTCGGTATAGTGCAGTAAATAGTATAGGCTTCAATAAAATACCAAACACTTACAATTTAAAATTTGAGATAACCCGCGTTTTCCCAAATAAAAATTACACTTTTAGCAGAAAAGAATGCCACGCATTGACAAAATAGCCTGATTTAGGTCCATTTTGTGGGTCGGTGTACTAAATTCAACGGCAAAATTTATGGAAGCGTCTGATAGAAAATTACGCTTACGTCAGAATACTAGACAAAATTCCTCAGAGATTGATGTTAAATATAATATGATTGGTTGAAAGGAACTACCCGCGTTTTTTCCCACCAATCAGGACTATTTTAGGCAAAATCTTGGCTCAGCGGATGTTTTGGTCAGTGAATCAATACAACACAATACACATACAATACGATATCGATCCACATGCTTGGGTCGCGGAACTATCGCTACAGGGGTGTAAAAGTATATTACATTATCTATTCAGCTGTAGTTCGTCATTTAAAAATGGTCACAATACCTCACGTTAATTGTTGTATTAACATTTGACGTTGCAATATTACTGAAATATTTTATTGCTTACAAATAAATGTTTATGGTGAAATGTTCAAGCGGCATTAGTGTGTGTATTGTTTACTTCACCCATTGAGTGCAATGGAAGAGTCCCAGAGCCCCGATAGTACACAGCGTGTGGTGAATTAGGATCACGAAGCGTAGGTTGATTTCATATGGGACTTTTTGCGTTTAATACCCCTAAAGTTTTCAATATGAGAAGTCACTCACAGTAAAAAGCTTTTTTTCTTCTTGAAACTATGCAATAATTTATTGACATAGCTTATGTCACTAAATACTGGTATATTTTCAAGAAATTTCTAAAAAAAGAAATACACAACATATAAACATTTGATACCCGATATTTACTCATAGGCCCCTGCAATGGCCGTCGTGTTAAGTACCCTGTGGACAACTGTCTGGATAGAGGCAATATTTTTGCAATTTTGATTGCTGCAGGAACTAGATTTACGCCAATCACTTACAGCCATCTGAACATGACTATTGGGGCGTTTACTTTTTAATATGTGATATTTATATGGAATATAAATTGTTAACGAGACCATATTTAATCATAGAAGATTTTGCGCGACGAAGTCCAAACCTCTCACACCCGTATTATACTAACAGTTAATTAGCTGCTACTTTTGTTGTTCTTTTGCCTTCTTCTGTGCCCTTTCCTGACGCTTCATGGTGAGCCACTGCTCCTTGGGAATTGCACCAGGTGCATTAGGACAGTAGCGTTGTCCCTGGAACTGGGTGTGATCTTCTGAAGCCATAGGCTCGTGACAAACACGGCAGGAATACGGCTTCCTCGGGGCCTTCTGTCCAGCTGGTGTTTCCTTTTTCTTATTGCGCCACTCTGTGGTCCTCGACACTTTAGCCACAGGCTTTGTAGCAACAGGTGGTGGGACATCGGTAGCAGGGATACCAGCAACAGCAGCGTTGATTGCAGCCGCAGCAATATGGGCATCGATGATAGGTGCAGCTTCCTGATATAAAATGGATAAAACATGGATTCAACATCGTATTAACATCTAAAATTAATATTGTTATATCCCAATTATAATTCAATTAGGTTATATAATAAGTTTTAACAAAAGTATTAAGGATGCTCTTAAGAAGCATTGCTGGTTCATGCATTTATATCACAGATTGATGATACTTATATATGTTTGAAAAGATTTACTGTCCCCTCTGGTTTCCAGTACAAGAATAATATAAAATGTTTACTTTGAAAGGTATAGAACCCTATGCAATGAACCAACCTGAACGAGAGTTGCCTAGTAACAACAAACTGAACCGTGTAACACATGAACAATCAGACAACAAGTCTCCAAGCGCACCACTGCTTGACACGTTATGCTCAAGTTTGTTGAATTTCTCAGCTCTATTTTTCCTCTACATACTTTGTTCACTACTTTGTACAGGAACTAGGCCGTATTCATAAAAATAAGTAATTACTAACTAGTAAATGCTATAAGTAAAAGCAACAGCTAGGTAAGTGAAGGTCTAGTCTAAGCAATTGCTAAAAATGTTATTCATAACCATTTGCTAAATGATTACAGGTGTTACTTGCCACAGCTAGTAAGTTCTCAAGTAGTTGCTATTGTACTACAGTACCATCCACAAAAGGGGGTGGCAAAATGGTTCACTATTAGAGACATTTTGTAGTCTTGCTCATCCCTAGCTAATTTAAGTTACTCATTAGTATCTCTTATTTCGCCAACGGACGTTTTGGTACCCTGGATCTGACAAATATGCCAAAGTCGTCTCCATTTGTGCCACTGTTGTCAAACGCCCACCACGAGTCTCGGTATTTGGTGCATGGTATGAAGGTGTCTGCAAGCCATTCCACATTTTGTTTGTCAAACCTAAATAAAGTTCTGTAAGTGGTAGGGTTGACTTCATCACGAAAGCCTGATGTTATACACCTTAGGTTGTGGTCCTCGAGGTAAAAACATGACAGAAGATGTGATATGTCTGTACTGGCTAAACAGCAAGCCACAAATGAGGTGCTTGTACAATCGCTAGTAAATGCTAGTCAAAGGTCATTTTTATGAATACAAATTGAAGTAGGTGCTAATTTCTCTGGCATTTACTTATAAGTAAAAAGCAATTACTAATGCTTAAAATGTGCAGCTTTTACTTCAAAGTCATTGCTTATTTCTATGAATAAACATTTAAGTAAAAGGTTAGTAAAAGGGGGTTGTTACTTTAGTAAAAGCAATTACTTATTTTTATGAATACGGCCTAATAATGTACATGACCTTACTGAAGTAACATAGGGCACAATGACATAGGGCATAATTGCATGGGGTCAATGCCCTGATTGTGCTAAACAAATGTTGTAGCAGAATCAATGAATGAGCGATCGATCACATTGATGACGTATCATGCATACTTTCTATAGTGATTTCTACAGAACATTCATGCATGTCAAAAACCACAACTAAATGAAATGCGAGAGAAGTGTGTGTAAATAATCAAATAGTGCATGCATATGTAAATCACATAGATATACTGAAATAAAACAATCATGGTCCTTTGATTCATTTACAATTTTCACTCACTCACAAATTCTTTGTCTGACATTAGGCCTCGCCTCTTGATATCAGATGGGTTACATACCTGAGTGGGTTTAAGTCTTCGAACTTTAGCCTGTCCAGATCTGTCCTCTGGCTCGGTAAATATAAGGGGATTGGGTTGCTCTGGGATGTGTGTTGGTCTTGTTTCTGCGGGCAGCAGTGGGTTGGCAGCAATGGCTCGTTCCCCTGGAATGTTTCTCCCCTGCAACAGTAATTCCACCTCAGTTCGCCGTTCGTCAGCCTTGAACCACTTCGACAACGTTGTCTCATTGATATGGAAAAAGGCAAGGTTGGTTCTTGTAAGGAGAGACATGCTGTTGAGCAGGCGCATACGAACCTATAAGAGCATTAACGAGACTTGTTAAGTAAATATTATCATTATTTTTGATTTAAATGAACAGTTAAAACGAAAAGGGTTAGCAGACTTCATTTGTACAAGGATCTTAAAATTAACACTCCCATATTTGCCAATTGCCATGACGGTACATATGTATTTTGGCGGTATTTTGGTTCATCATCGTGCATCATGGTAATCACCACAACTCTGTAGGAAAACATCAGGTTTAATAAACATCAACATTAAGAAATAGAAGCATACCTCATTATATGCAGAAACAATGAGCTTCCATCGGGAAAGAAAGATTTTTCCACCTAGTGGGGATTTCTCAGACTTGGCGTAAGGGATTTTTGTGCATAGATGGATACAGATTGCTTCCACCAGACGACTCCGTGATGGGCAAAGAGCAGGGGATCCACCAGAAAGAAAACATCTGTGGGAAAACAAAAAGCAAGCAAACAATGAGTTACTGTTTCTGAAATTTCTTGCCAACTGTGTCAGTATCAGTCTGGTATTCAGACTCAAGCACACTGTACTTTCTGGTAAACTCAGCAAGCATATTTATTTAGACAGTTGGAGTAACTTCAATACTCCCCGGGGGGGGGGGGGGGGCACTCAAATTTGAAGAAGGTAGGAGTGTGTGATTGGGCATTCTCAAAACAGGGGCTTACCGAAGTTACACATCCTAAATTGGGGGTCTTGGTGAATGGCCCACGTTGAAAACATTTTCCGCCCAATTGAATTGGGTGTTTTTAAAGTAAATTATGACAAATTGGGCTAAATTTACCAAAATTGGGTGTATTTGGGGGCAACTCTGCGCTAGAGTTTGGATTGTATAGCTTGTGGAAGACGTATCAGTGAAATGAGATGCTTTATGAGTGGCGATAGGTTGTGAAAAGGGGGTCATTGTCCCCGCACATACCCGTATGGCCAATATATGTGAGTACCCTCCCCGGGCAATACCCCAGTGACAGATCTATGGCTGGCCTATGAAATGTGTAGGTCAACATGGTTATAGCAATTTATAACAGTAGGGCTAACCTTTTCATGCTTTCAACACCCTTGTATGCAGTTCTGTATTTCCTAGAGCGGGCAAAGCGGCCTGTTGGTGGACGTCTTGGAACCTGGGTAAATGTGATTGGTTTTTTGTCAAACTCTATCAGTTGGTCCCACAAACTGCAAATATGAACCGCCTTTTCCTCAGTCACCGCTAATCCTTCAATGGAAACAAGTTCGCGTGCAAGCTGATCCACCTTGTCCCAGCCGGCAATGCCACGGGAGTCTTGTGCACTGGACCCATCACCATCGGCCTAAATAAAGAACATAAGAAACAGGAAAAAACATTTGTAACTATAAAGTACTTCTATCTCAGGGCCGTAAGACAGTTTTTTCAAAGGGGGGGGCGTTTTCCCAAAAAAATCACGGGAAGATTTTTGTGAGTCAAATATGTGCGCGTAGCGCGCGAAATTGTTTGAATTTGCACCTATTTTTTGCACGATCGAGGTACATTTTGGCTCTAAACAAGCTTGTAGCAAAGAATATTGCATTTTGGGAAGACAAATGCGCGCATAGCGCGCGAAATTTTTTCATCTGTGTACAAATTTTCCGGGGAAGATTTTCAAAGGGGGGGCGATCGCCACCATCGCCCCCCCTTCTTACGGGCCTGTATCTGCAATCTAGAAAAAAGAAATATGAGTTGAAAATGTTATTGAATTTCATCCTGATACACATTTGATTATATGAAATTACTATTCATGCTCGCACCGGCGTAATATTTGTTGTGCACATATATTTGTCCAAAGGCATATGGTTTGTCAGTCCAATCAAATCTTACGTTTCTATTTGATTGAAATATCAGACGTTCTACTCATATTGGACTTTCATATTTACACATTTGGAGGGATGTGTAGTTGGGTGACAGCATCAATTTTCACAACGCTACAGTTACCACGCATATTTCACGTTTTCAACTCCCCTGTTAACATAATATCATTTAATAAAGTGGATAGCTTTTTAAAAGATAATTGAGCATTTACATTTCAATTGCATTTACCTCTTCGGTTTCATCATCATCTTCTTCATCACTGCTCTCATGTGGGGTAGCAACATTTTGAAGCTCGACGTTCATTTCTTCCCTGGCACCATCCTCATCTTCTTCGTCCAATTTTAGGTTGTCCACCCCTTCATCAATTTGATCGGGGAGTTGTTCCGGATCGGTACACAGAATCAAACCAGATTGGTTATACAAGTACTGGACACCTATGACTTCCCCTGTGTACTTTGCAGGAGGTTGATGCAAGGGCAATAACTTTGTGCCAAACACACTCTGGGACAGGTTGTTCACTGTCTGCTGTAACTTGGTGTCAAATGAGCGGATGGGCTCTTTAGTAGAGGATGATGCCTGTACACCCTCCAGTGCCCGCATAGCATTCCATCTAGTTATGCCATCCAAGAGATAGGCCTGAAAGTTAACAGCATTTGCCGCGGTACCTGGTATGAACCTTGCCAAGTGCAGATGGTAGCTTTCTAGGGATGTCGTGCCCCTTCCACATCTGAAGACTGGTAGTGTCACACCACCTTTCTTGATGGTCCCAATGTTGGTGTAGAGAGGGATGCCTGGAGGATCTTGGATGCATTCGATGTGGTTCTTCTGCACTTTCCAGATATCTGCCATTTCGCTGCGTAGAAGGGGAACACCAAGGACATCCGTAGTCCCAGACAAGGCCAAGAAGAGGGATTCTATCTTCTGGGTGGTTTCCGCGGTACCTCTCGTTGTTCTTCGGCAGTGTCGTGCTAGATCAGCCTTGGTAATGGCTTTACTTACTGCCTTGTCAGATGGTGCAGCTATACCCGACTGTATCATCATGCTCTTCTTGGCAGCAAACAATAGCTTGAAGTCTCCACTGTCCCACTGAAAGATGCAACCAGACAAACGAGCCATGAAGACACCATAAAGAGGGTGAGATTCTGTAGTGCATCCAGCTGACATTCTCCTCATGAAGTGCCAGATGTCAAGACGGACCAGGAGACCATCCCATCTATGGAAGAGCTTGTTGAACATTGACAGTCCAAACTCCTTACAGCAATCTCTGTCAGTGTACAGCAGTTGGGGTGGTACAACTCCAGCATTCTCAAATCTATTCATTAAACCTTCTGCCATTTCCTTTAGACCAAGGCTACCCTCTGATGTAGTGAGAATGCACGTCAGAATCTCCCCCCTTTCATTGCCAACACTTGTTGCCCATGCAGCTGACGTACTCATCAATTTATTGGTCACCTTCTTTGTCGAATCTATCTTTACGATCCTCCCGTGAGTCGATGTTAATGCAGCCAGTAGCTGTGGCAGTCGCATCCATACATCTCTCACATACGCAGCTAGAAACCACTTAGCAAGGGGGAGTTTCCGAATGGGTGGCACTTCTTTGTAAGTGACAGGATTCTGCAGTAGTTTGGCATGGCCTTCCTTGTGCTTTTGACACTCACCAAGGTAGATGGCTGCCCTCTTCAACCACAGGTCACTGTGCAGCTCATGGAGGTTCTTCTGCATTGCAGTTGGGCTGTTGCCAAGCGTACGTGCACGGAGCAAGGATACTATCGCAACATCACATGCATATTTATGGGTCAGTACAGCGGGAAATTTTAAACTAATTCTTTGAGGTAGCTGATCCATGATGCGATTGTCCCAGGCCAGGTATGTTCCCTTGCAGTGGTTACAATCCATATACTCCCCGGCGAGGTAATAATACTCATTCACATCAAGCACTAACCGGACACGATTGTAAATCCCCTTTGACCTGAGTGACCTGCAGCTGTTTGGACATTTCGGACACTTGAAGTCAAAGTCCAACATTCTTCGTGGCATCCAAAGAAAAAGACGCCTCAAATAATATGGATGCGGCAAAGGCACACCATCAGATTTTGGGCTAGGTGGGTACCACCAGTTCTTCAGATTGATTGCAAGCTTTCCCTTGGCAGCAAACAGCTCCTTACCAACCCACTGTCTGTCAGCGAGCTCCATGTTGCTCCACCCCATTGGACATCTCAAACTATAATCCACTTTCTGTCGTGGAGGATAACTGCTACCAGTCTGCATAGATGATAAAAATAAATAAAAATGCAAGACAGAAATGAATGAAACAAATTTACTAGCAATATGTATGCACAAAGTTACTAAAACATATCTCAAATGCAGAGATTTTTAACAATTGCAGTTTAATTATTAATGTTTTTCATTCACCGATCATTCACCAAACACCAAAGGTTTGGTTTGGTTGTCTTGTATCTTTCTTTTCGAGGAAATCCGTGCCATGGAACTTTAGCACTCAGATATATTAGACAAACCACATCTGTAGGTTCAAGTTTTTACAAGTACCGGGTAAAGACAAAATCGGATTTAGAAAAAATAATCACATGTATGTGCATCGCCATATTGATCAAAGCTATGACGAAGAGATGTCCGCGTCTATGTTTCATGTATTGATATTATCGATTTATGCATTGAATTCCTGCATAATGCCATCCAATGCCCTAATGCTGATGAGGCGGTTTTAGTTTCGATGACATCACAATATTGGGTATGGCTATCCCATCAGCACTTTCGTTCGACACAGACAACCGGGCGCAAATTTCAAATAATGACAGGTTTGGGGATTTGCAGTTTAAATTCGTATAATTGAACATTATTGTTCTACTAAAATGGTCAATATACATTAGATAATTATTTTCGTACCATATATAATTCATGGTTTAATGAATACAACGGTATTCCTTTAAGAAATTCTAGTGCCATATTAAAAACAAATGGCAACAATTTGTACAATTATTTTGATACCAAATTTGACCCCTTCCGGAGGAAAAACACTAGCTAAAAGTGTTGGTAACATAACTCACAATCCCATACATCTGTTCAACTTGCAGGATTCAAATGTTATTGTAAGTAAGATTGGTGCCAAAATAATTCTACAAGTCTTCTCTATCCAAATAGTTTATACTGCAAATTATTTGACCAGAGATATAAAGCTTCAAAAAGGTTTCCAAACTTATGGGACACCCTGTATTAATACGACTGAAAATAATGAACAACAACTAAACTCGGCATGAAATGTCAAAGTATTAAAGAAACTTGGATGCAAGTTATTGAAATGAAACAATATCAGGTAATTTTCTTGTGGTGTGGTTTATTAACATAACCACTTTGTTATCTTTAATTATCCTCAACATTCTATGAGTAAATCAAGCTCCATTATAAACTGGTCATTGGCGATATTCAGTTTGCCCAAAACAAAAACAATGGGTACCATGTAACACTAAATGTACTCTTTATTCACTCGCACACCTTGTGAGAAGGTAAACTATTTGTAACATCTAAAATGAATGTATGCATAAATAATTTTTATCATTCATTTATTCTTTCATTCATTGATTTCAGATGTCACAAAAAATACTAAATTCCTAACCTACCTGTAAACTGGGTGGATGGGAAACTGCAGGGTGCAATAGGGGGGATGCTAATGCCGTCTGTGGAATATAATTGGCAGAGTCTTGGGAAACTGGTGGTGTGGTTTGCTGGCCTGTTGCAGGGGATAGGTTGAGTTCTGTTGCTGTTATTGGTGATGGGAGAGAGGCTGTTACCCGTGTAATTTCCAGCTGTGATGACTTTGACTGGCTCTGGAAATAATAAGGGGTGAAATTGTTCACTACTTATGCCTATGTCATTTACATATTTAGTCACTTAAATTGAATAATGATGAAGATGGTATTGCGAGCGCTGCAGAAAATTGATAGGTACATGTAAGCACTCACAATGGGCGAGAATATTCAACTTCAATGATTTTGATGACATTGCTTTCTTTTTTGTTTGACAGTGCATGGTCTATAAATTGGTGTCAAACAAAAAAGAAAGCAATGTCATCATTGAAGTTGACTACATGTATGTCAGTGCCTTCACGTCACTCATAATGTCAACTTATAATACATGTGTGACTTCATTTAGACTTTGTAAGTACTGACACTCACCTCTGCTACTTTCAAAGGATGTTGTGTTATAGACAGAGTTGGTGACATGGCAGGTGGAGGCGTTGGCGATCTTGGAGATGAAGCGGGTGACTGATATGGTGGTGAGACAGACATGGGTGATATTTCACCAGCCTCTCGAGCCTTAAACAAATAACATTAACATTGATACAATTATTATTATAATCTCTGTTATATTAGGGCACTGGGAGATACATATATATGGAAGTGCACCATCAATTTTCCTGGAATTTATTTTTTTGGCATCTCTAAAGATCACATCAAAATCACCAGCATAGGCCTACTTGCCCATGTAAATTGAAAATATTTTATCTAGTGCAATCATTCAACCCATTTTCCATAAATCATTACATTTCAGAGTTCCTATGTTATGTATGTACCATATCTTTATTCATCCACATTTTATTTCTCTCTATGCCTCTTTAACGCTCAAAACATCCAGTTTTGAAATGTAACCAACATGTCCCAAAAGGCTGAAATGTTGGCATCCATCAAAAATCAAAAGAGTATGGTACGTATGGGTAACATATGGGCCAACTTTTAGAAGAAAATGAACCAAACCTCCCCTGTGATGCCCTAACAGCCCCAACTAATATGTAACTCCGGTGAATTTTGATTTACATTGATAATGGTAGCACACACTTGTTTGCTTGCATGAATTGTTTTGTGAACTTCTTGAGGTTATGAGTTTCACTCACCCTTAAACTAGCAACTGCATCAACCTCTTCCATCACTATATCCCCAACTTCAACACTTTGAAGAAGCGCTACTGCTGCTGAGACTGGTTGATGTGGTGTTAATGCTGGAGCTCTATGGGATGATGATGAACGTGTTGCTGTTGCCGGTTGGGTCATTGAGGCTAGTTGACACGGCGTCAAAGATGGAGGAGCGGGTGATGAAGTTGCTGCTGATGAACGACCCTGAACATAACAACAACAAAAAACGAAATAAGAAACTAAATATTTATTTCCTTTCAGTGGTGTGGTGTACCCAGCTTTTGGACGCTGGGGGATACGTTATATAGTTGTAACCGACGAAAGGCATGATGAAACGACACATACAATAATAGTAAAAGTGACCCAATTTTCCCCCGCCATCAGCTGATATCTTGATAAGTGGGGTGGGGGTAGCGATGACGTTGTCCTCAAAACCGCATGAAAGAAAAATTGCATGGTAGAAATCACAAATGTACCAACGGAAGTCTGTGTGTGCCGACAGGGATATTCCAGGGGGTTGGGGCACCGGCCCGGCTCCCCTGGGTACGCCACTGTTTTCTTTAGTAATCATGTTAACCAGTATCACTGCATTAATTAATTATTTTTCTTGATTCATCAACCCTGTTGGTAGCAATTATTCCTTGAACTGAGTACTATCTATATATTAATCTCTTAATTAATACATCTGGCATGAATTTACATAAACTATGACTTGTTTCATGGTGGATGTATTCATACATTCTCCAATATCTGCAACCACTTCCCATTTCATTTGACATGACTGTAAATTACAAGAGTGGCGTAGCCAGGTTATTCATATTGGGGGGGGGGGGGGGGGGGCGAGAACTGACAATGAACCGCCATTTCTTTTTTGAGTCAAGACATGTGCGTGTAGCGCGCGAATTTAGTTGACTTTACACCTATTTTTGGCACGATTTTGGCACGATTGAAGTACGTTTTGGCTCTAAACAAACGAAAAAATTTCATATGTGTACTTTTGACCATCATAATTCCTCTGGTCAAATGAACCGACAGTGCCACTCTCAACCGACACGACGTCAATATTGGGGGGGGGGGGGGGGCATCGCCCCTCTGGCTACGCCACTGAATTACAATGAACACTACTTTTAAACAGCATCAACTTATGTTTACAATACCAATTTAAACCAGTATTAATAAGTTTATAAAAACAATTGACATCAATAACAAATTATACCGAAATACCAATACCATATTCAAACAGAAAGAGACAATTATTAAAAAAAAAAGTAAAATGTGCCAGTGCACTTAGACAAGCAACAACAAATGAAGTATTTCTTAGATGGATATGATACAGTTGTTATCCCAAAGTACTTACTTTGAATAAATATGAATCTTTCATATTCTATTTGCTTATGTTTTGTGTCTGTAACTGTAACATAACATTTGTACTTAAGCAAATTGATACCAACATACCTGTGTATGTGTAACCTGTGTACGTGAAGAGGGGGACCTAGTCCCTACATTGGCAGAGGTAGAGTGGGACCTAGTCCCTACACGGGCAGGTACAAAGACAGGGGATGGTTGAGTTGATAAGGCTTGCCGTCCTCGTCCTCGTGGCCGTCCTCGAGGTCTGTGTACTCCTGGTCCTTGCAACTGTGGATGTAATGTAACATATTTGTCAATTGATATGAATACATAATGTAAATCAAACCAGAAATGTTCATGAGTTGAACATTTCTTGAATCAGCAGCTATACTGGCCTACTTCACAGCATGACAAATATGCAAATATGAAACTTTAAAATGCATTGTCACAAGGTTGATTGGAAATATCCAGGGCATGACATTTTCGCGAGTAACTGATCTTCCAAATATTCAGAAACTTTATAAATGCACATGAAAAGTTCTGGTTTTTGGTTTTAAAGCAATATTCATATTTTATATGAGGGTCATTCAAAAAGGACATTTGTCATGATTATAGTGCTGAATCGTGGCTATACATATATTGTAAATAACTGATATCGGTTTTACTTTTGTTATGATGCAATCAAAGCCAGTGAGAGATTTTTGACAACTGACACGTTAAATTACAGTAACGATAAATATATGTGTTTTAGGTTTTCTTTTCATATTGTATGGTTAGATTAACAGTCCGATTTAAGGGGGCTGTGCACCTTCAGGTACAGCCTCCGTAAAACTGCCGTAACTTCTTCATTATTCATTTAATCTATATAAAAGTATACATTTTTTTGTAGGAAAGGGTTCAATGAATACAACCATGATCATGAAATTGACCATTTTGGAAAAAATTATAAAAAAAACGTTTTTTGACCCATTTTAGGTTCTGCAAAGATAACTCAAAATATATTGTGTCAAATTTTGTCATACTAGTTTTATTATATTCCAACTTATTGAATGACCTCATATTTATAAATAGCAGTTCAAATGAACTATTCCACATCACAGTCATCATCAAAACCCTAACTCTACCCCCTCTTTTTTCAGAATATTTTCTTCAACATGGAAAATCGATCAAAATACCAACCCCCATATTTGATCCAGGGACCTCTAGCACCAGAGGCGAACAATTCCCCACTACACCACGGCTGTCAAGGCTAGTTTGCGCCGTATATTGCGTAAACTATATGGGCTGGGTCCATTTTTTCATCAAAAAACTTCCACGGTGGGTGTTACCAACGTGCCCAGTCATGGTATTTTGGGGTATATGGTAGGGTTAGGATTATTGTGTAAACTATAACATGTTTGAGTGAGCACGAAAGACAAACACAAAATTTAAGGGAAATATTATTGTCATAATTTGTGATTTTTTCAAAGTCATCTGAATTGGATTGAAGCTTAAGACCTACCTGTCTTGATGAGGGTGGAGTATCATCTTGAGCAGTATGTGATGTTGAAGGTATCAATGGTGATCCACTCGGCTGGAGAGCTGGGGAGGGGGTCACCAGTGGTGATGTACCTTGCTGGGCAGATGCTGAGGGGAGCCGTGAAAGTGATGATCTACTCGGCTGGAGAGCTGGGGGGGTTACCAGTGGTGATGTACCTTGCTGGGCAGATGCTGAGGGGGGCCGTGAAAGTGATGATCTACTCGGCTGGGGAGCCGGGGGGGGGGTTACCAGTGGTGATGTACCTTGCTGGGCAGATGCTGAGGGGGGCCGTGAAAGTGATGATCTACTCGGCTGGAGAGCCGGGGGGGTTACCAGTGGTGATGTACCTTGCTGGGCAGATGCTGAGGGGGGCCGTGAAAGTGATGACCTACTCGGCTGGACAGATGCTGAGGAATGTTCTTCCCGCTGTTGGCCCTGAAACATCAATTGGTACCCGTTATATTTCAATTAGTGAAAGAGATGGATCACTCCATAGTTTGTAAACCGTGGCGTACCCCAAAAACCCAATTTGGGCCCCCCCCCCTAAAAAAAGGGTGAGAAAAAAAGTAAATAGGAAAAAATTAAGAAAAAAGACCGAGTTTAGTAGCCAAATAGAAGGCAAAATTGTACATGTAGTATATTTACTGTGCACTTTTTTTTTGACTGTGCGATTTGTTTTTGATTGTGCGAAATTTTTTGACCTTAACCCCCCCCCCCCCCCCCCCCCCACACTTACGTGAAATTCACGAGGTAAGTGACTAGAAGAAAAAAATTGGGTCAACCTTTTACGAACATTTTAGAAATCTTGCCCCTCCCTGAAAAAAATCCTAGCTACGCCACTGTTTGTAAAGCACAGGTATATATATATGAAATTATTTGAATTTACCAATGCCCATCACTGCGATTTCATGAAAACGAATCATACTGGGCGTTGAACAAAAAGGCATATTATGTGATCATTTCCAGAGGGCTTCTCTATTCATGATTTTTTTTAGAAAGTAGATTTGTGTGTAGATGTACATTCTGATAATAAATCATATTTATTAGAGTGAAAATAAACTGATCGCTAGCGAGCGAACAATCTACATGTATGTTCAACCCTTAAAAACCATGATTTTGCCCAATTTACAAAAAGTCCAATAAAAAGGCAGCTTTTTTGTCCATAAAATGTGTTGCTTGATATTGCTGGAGCAAACCTATGGGGGAGGGTAGTCACATGTATTGGCCATATGGGTATGTGTGGGGACCAAGACCCCCTTTTCACGGCCTGTCAGCTGCTCATAAGCATCTCATTTCATCTCATTCTCACTGATAAGTCGTTCCACACGCTATACAGCATGTATCAAAAAGAACGCAGCACTTTTTGTCGAAAGCTGTACGGTCACAGTAAAAGTCAAATCACTCTAAAACTTATATATTCTGTTAGGTCTACTTATTGGCTATCACATAGTCAAATTACAACGATATCGATTATGTTTTCGTTGAGATATTGAAGGTATAAGTAGTAGAGAAGTGCAAAACACGTTTTACATCGTTCGTTCTAAAAACTTGGATTTTCCTGTCCGATTAGTGTTATGGGTTAACAGTTTAATATGTAACCTTAATGTCTGGAATGGTTTATCTTAATTTCCTTTGTTTGAGTAAGGTGGTACATAAAATCATTGAATCGTGTAATCTGATAATCATTCGACCATTTGAATACGTCAATTACCCTTTTTTTAAAGGTTCTGAACCACCGATTGCTACGATCGCCACATAATGTCTATACATGTAGTACTTTCTTCCATAAATTAAAGTTCATAATCGATGCATCTTAAAACAAGGACAGCATTTTTGGGGTCGAGCAGCACCATAATGTCCTATTCCCATTCACAAGTGACTAACAATGACTGATTCATACAAGACAATTACTACCTTCACTGGACTATTCCATTTGTTTATCTTTTGAATAATGTTATACTGTTTTATTTATGACATTAACGAAAGAAAAAGAGAGAGGATTTGCAAACAGACTTTGTAATCTGGATTTTCAAGTTGTGTCATTAACTATTATATCAACAAATTTATTGCCAGATTTAATTAATATTGATATGATACTGTAATAGCCAGACATTTGATACCTTTAACATGACATTTTCTTCTCAGAATGATGAGTTTGATTCCAATTATTTAAGTACAATGAGTTATTAAAGTGTCTTGCTAATATTCACCTGACAAGAAAATCAGGCATACGGGATAAACGATGTAAAACGTGTTTTGCACTTGTCTACATGTATCTTTGATATCTCAGTGAATCAATAATCGATATCGCTGTAATTTGACTGATAGCCACTAAGTACACCTAACAGAATATATAAATTTCAGAGTGATTTGTGATTTGCCGTAATCGGAGAGCTCGCGACAAAATGTGTTGCGGTTTTTTTGATACACCCTGTACAATCCAAACTCTCCCGTTCAGGCATTGTCCTGTAGACCCGTTCTCTAAGGGAGTGTTCAGAAATACTTTGGTGGGGGAGGTTGGCCAAAAAAAAATTGTCGGTGTCTAAACTTTTTTGACCCCCCCTTTACAAATTGACAAACTTTTCTGACCCCCCTTTTAACAGGGTGAAAAACTTTTTTGACCCCCCCCCCCCCTCTACTGTCATATGTAGATAGACATTTGACTCAAGTTCTATGACGCTTACACCACAGTCAGAACTGTGTATAGCTGGCAATCAATTTGCAACATTTCAAATTCACTTGAAACATATCTTTCAAGCCTCCGAATTGTATTTTCGGTGATTTGTATTTATCATGTTATAGCCTTTTTAAAAACGGTTTCTTTTTTCCAATTGTAAAAAGTTACTCTTTGAATACAAGTCCTTCTATCTACACAATACTTTCACAAAGATATGCGCGGAGAACGAAAAATTAGGTCAACTTGCACTTGCTAGTACTAAAGTAGCGTGCAAACATTTGTATCCTGTTGTTGATCACCCTTTCCAACAGTTCTGAAGTAAAAATTGTGGACACTGGTTAGTCACATTTTGTATAACAAATCCTGCGCGCGTAGTGCAGAAAATTTTGGTATTTTTCCTGTTAACGACTACCTATTTGGCCTAACTTTTTTGACCCCCTGCGCAGAAATTTGGTCAACTGCGTTCAAAATAACGTGTAGCGCGCGGAAATGTGTATTTAACCCTGTTGACGATCACCCTTATCAACAGTTCTCAAGTAAAAATTGTGGACACTGGTTAGCCACATTTTGTATAACATATTCTGCTGTGGCAACAATGTTTTTACAATTATTTGCGCGGAGCGTGCGAAAATCTGTATAATTTGTTATAGAAATGTCAATATTGCAGTATTTACTTGCGCGTAGCGCAGAAAATTTTGGTATTTTTCCCGTTAACGACTAGTATTTGGCCTAACTTTTTTGACACCCCCCCTCTTGAGTAGGTAACACTTTTTAGTCCCCCCCTTTTTGAGAGTTCAAACTTTTTAGACCCCCTCCCCCCCCGTTTTGGCCAACCCCCCACCAAAGTATTTCTGAACACTCGATCCCTAAGCATATCGTTTTTGAGACTCTAGATGATCTGCTTGCTCCCATAAGAGTATAAGACCCCTAATTCAGGTTGTGCCAGTTTGGTAAGCCCCTGTTTTCAGACTGCCCAGTCACGAGTATGGTGCGGGATTGCCACTTTTGGAGCTATTTGCAATATATCGACGCTATCTACTGTATTAAGCCTATGGAGGGAAATTCCTTTTCCAACAGTTACCATGGCTAATTCGCTATTCGTAAGAGCAATATCCTAATTATCGGAGACTAGGTCGCTAGTTGCTAATTTGGTACTTAGAGGGTTTTGTGTACGTTTTCTTTATGTGTTGTTAGTATGTGTTTATATTTAATTGCATGGTCGCGATGCTACCGCGCTATTAGGCTATTTAGCTATTGAAGGAATTTTACAAATGATGGTGTTATTGCAGTGGGTCGCGGGGCTATCGCGCTATTAGGCTATTTAGCTACTGATGGATTTTATCAAAGGATGATATAATTGCAAAGGGTCGCGTGGCTACTGCGCTATTACGCTATTTGGCTATTGGTAACCAATTATTGCATTATTGCACAGGGTCGCGTGGCTATCGCGCTATTAGGATATTTAGCTATTGAATGAATTTATCAATTGGACAGGGTCGCGTGGCTACCGCGCTATTTGGATATTTAGCTATTGAAGGAATTTATCAAATGATAACATTTTGCACAGAGTCGCGTGGCTATCGCGCTATTAGGCTATTTAGCTATTGAAGGAATTTAACAAATGATGATATTATTGGACAGGGTCCCGTGGCTAACGCTCTATTTGGATATTTAGCTATTGAAGGAATTTATCAAATGATAATATTTTGCACAGAGTCGCGTGGCTATCGCGCTATTAGGCTATTTAGCTATTGAAGGAATTTAACAAATGATGATATTATTGGACAGGGTCCCGTGGCAAACGCGCTATTAGGCTATTTAGCTATTGAATAAGTTAACCAATGATTGTATTATTACACAGGGTCGCGGGGCTATTACGCTATTAGGATATTTAGCTATTGAAGGAATTTATCAAATGATAACATTTTGCACAGAGTCGCGTGGCTATCGCGCTATTAGGCTATTTAGCTATTGAAGGAATTTAACAAATGATGATATTATTGGACAGGGTCCCGTGGCTAACGCTCTATTTGGATATTTAGCTATTGAAGGAATTTATCAAATGATAATATTTTGCACAGAGTCGCGTGGCTATCGCGCTATTAGGCTATTTAGCTATTGAAGGAATTTAACAAATGATGATATTATTGGACAGGGTCCCGTGGCTAACGCGCTATTAGGCTATTTAGCTATTGAATAAGTTAACCAATGATTGTATTATTACACAGGGTCGCGGGGCTATTACGCTATTAGGATATTTAGCTATTGAAGGAATTTATCAAATGATAACATTTTGCACAGAGTCGCGTGGCTATCGCGCTATTAGGCTATTTAGCTATTGAAGGAATTTAACAAATGATGATATTATTGGACAGGGTCCCGTGGCTAACGCGCTATTTGGATATTTAGCTATTGAAGGAATTTATCAAATGATAATATTTTGCACAGAGTCGCGTGGCTATCGCGTTATTAGGCTATTTAGCTATTGAAGGAATTTAACAAATGATGATATTATTGGACAGGGTCCCGTGGCTAACGCGCTATTAGGCTATTTAGCTATTGAATAAGTTAACCAATGATTGTATTATTACACAGGGTCGCGGGGCTTTTACGCTATTAGGATATTTAGCTATTGAAGGAATTTATCAAATGATAACATTTTGCACAGAGTCGCGTGGCTATCGCGCTATTAGGCTATTTAGCTATTGAAGGAATTTAACAAATGATGATATTATTGGACAGGGTCCCGTGGCTAACGCGCTATTTGGATATTTAGCTATTGAAGGAATTTATCAAATGATAATATTTTGCACAGAGTCGCGTGGCTATCGCGCTATTAGGCTATTTAGCTATTGAAGGAATTTAACAAATGATGATATTATTGGACAGGGTCCCGTGGCAAACGCGCTATTAGGCTATTTAGCTATTGAATAAGTTAACCAATGATTGTATTATTACACAGGGTCGCGGGGCTATTACGCTATTAGGATATTTAGCTATTGAAGGAATTTATCAAATGATAACATTTTGCACAGAGTCGCGTGGCTATCGCGCTATTAGGCTATTTAGCTATTGAAGGAACTTAACAAATGATGATATTATTGGACAGGGTCCCTTGGCTAACGCGCTATTTGGATTGAATAAGGAAACGCTCACCCATAAAACATGCAAAGTGTTTTGAAAACTCACAAGAACTTCCTGCAGTGCTGGCTGTATCATCCTCTTTCTAAGATATTTTATTTATATTTTCTAGCTTTTTAAGACATGCGCAAATTTGACATGTATTGAAATCTTCCATGATTTGTACTAACTATATTTATATTAACATAAAGTCATTAAAAGTGACAGTCTACTCTCTAAATGTAATAGAGCTAAAACTTACTCTTTCGAGAGCGCTATAGGAGGGACGGCTCGTTGTAGGAGTGAAGTTCGCTCTTTTCGGAGTAATTGTTCGCTGTTTTTTTAGAGTAATTTTTTTACTCTGAAAAGAGTGACAAACAATCTAAAAATAGTGAACTTCACTCCAAAAATGACTGAACTTCACTCCAAAAAGAGCTGTCCCTCCTAGAGCTATCAAAAGAGTGAGTTTTACCTCTTTTACGTTTAGAGAGTATGCTATGTAGTGTGGTATATCAACATTTAAATATTACTGGTTTATAGTGTAGGCCTACACTACCCATTGATCATCACGTTTATTGCAGCTATCAATCGAAACAATTGTATACTCAATTAGTTGGTTAAGATACAAAGAAAATATGATATGATATTGCAGCATTTGTATAATTTGTAACGAAATGATGTCAATAAAAACACGTTCCAATCCCGAACCAGAACGCGCATAAAAATATTGTGCATATAGTTTGTATCTATCGTCTTTTCATTCTAAGGAATCATACGCATTTAAACCAATAGGCCTACGTCAACGCACCAGGAATACATATTTATGCATACAAAATCAACAAACTAGATACTTTCAAATGTAGTGCGATAAACTTTAATGTTTGGCAAATTCATGTCAACAAATTAGGAAATATACTCTGTATCTAATTGTTTGTTAATAAACAATACGTTCCAAACCCGTACCAGAACGAGCATACAACTTGTTAATATAGTTTTTGTCTATCAGCTTTTTGATCCACGTTTTTGTATTTGTATCGAAATGTTTGACAAAAAAAACCGCGTCCCAACCAGAACCAAAACGAGCATAAAAATTCCACTGTCATGTCGTGAATTTGGATTATTATGATTTATGAACTGAAAATAAATATCTAGGGTGTTGGTGCATTCTGTTCTCTAGGGACTTTCTTTATGGGCTCGTCATAAAGTTTAAAAGAGTGAAAAACATTCAACAAATTCTTGTTCACTAAAATACTAAAAAAACACGGTTTCACCGCCTTTTAAGTTCAACAACCCCCACCCCTCTGATGTAACCTACAAATTCCTTAGCATATACCTCAAACATACAAAGGCCCTATATTAATTTATTCTAAAAAAAAAGTCGGGGGAGGGGCCTTGGAATATTCTGAAATTGACGCTTTTAAGAACGTCGCAGCATCCTCTGTCATGTCATTTAGTAAAGTAGGTAATTGCCCCCCCCCCCCCCCCCCGGATCAACAAGTGCCGGTTCACCATGTTAACTAAAACACTAAACAAGACCAGAAAGACGGGGGAGTGGCCTTTTACAACGACGCCACACCGCCTTTGCAAACCATCCGAACATATCTGTTTTTACCACCTAAGTAAAAAAACACCTCTCAAACATACAATAAACCCTTTTTTGGAATATTCATAAATTTATGCTTTTAAGAACGACGCAACATCCTCTGACATGTCATTTAGTAAAGTAGGTAAAGGACCCCCCCCCCCCCCCCCTGATCAACAAATTCTTGTTCTTGGAACGCAACATCCTCTGTCATGTCATTTAGTAAAGTAGGTAATTGCCCCCCCCCCCCTGATGTAGCCTACAAATTCCTTAGCATATACCTCAAACATACAAAGGCCCTATATTAATTTATTCTAAAACAAAAGTCGGGGGAGGGGCCTTGGAATATTCTGAAATTGACGCTTTTAAGAACGTCGCAGCATCCTCTGTCATGTCATTTAGTAAAGTAGGTAATTGCCCCCCCCCCCCCCCCCCCCCCCCCCCGGATAAACAAGTGCCGGTTCACCATGTTAACTAAAACACTAAACAAGACCAGAAAGACGGGGGAGTGGCCTTTTACAACGACGCCACACCGCCTTTGCAAACCATTCGAACATATCTGTTTTTACCACCTAAGTAAAAAAACACCTCTCAAACATACAATAAACCCTTTTTTGGAATATTCATAAATTTATGCTTTTAAGAACGACGCAATATCCTCTGACATGTCATTTAGTAAAGTAGGTAAAGGACCCCCCACCCCTGATCAACAAATTCTTGTTCTTGGAACGCAACATCCTCTGTCATGTCATTTAGTAAAGTAGGTAATTGCCCCCCCCCCCCCCTGATGTAACCTACAAATTCCTTAGCATATACCTCAAACATACAAAGGCCCTATATTAATTTATTCTAAAACAAAAGTCGGGGGAGGGGCCTTGGAATATTCTGAAATTGACGCTTTTAAGAACGTCGCAGCATCCTCTGTCATGTCATTTAGTAAAGTAGGTAATTGCCCCCCCCCCCCCCCGGATAAACAAGTGCCGGTTCACCATGTTAACTAAAACACTAAACAAGACCAGAAAGACGGGGGAGTGGCCTTTTACAACGACGCCACACCGCCTTTGCAAACCATCCGAACATATCTGTTTTTACCACCTAAGTCAAAAAACACCTCTCAAACATACAATAAACCCTTTTTGGAATATTCATAAATTTATGCTTTTAAGAACGACGCAACATCCTCTGACATGTCATTTAGTAAAGTAGGTAAAGGACCCCCCCCCCCCCCCCCCTGATCAACAAATTCTTGTTCTTGGAACGCAACATCCTCTGTCATGTCATTTAGTAAAGTAGGTAATTGCCCCCCCCCCCCCCCCCCCCGGATCAACAAGTTCCGGTTCACCATGTTAACTAAAACACTAAACAAGACCAGAAAGACGGGGGAGGGGCCTTTTACAACGACGCCGCACCGCCTTTGCAAACCATCCGAACATATCTGTTTTTACCACCTAAGTAAAAAAAACCTCTCAAACATACAATAAACCCTTTTTTGGAATATTCATAAATTTACGCTTTTAAGAACGACGCAGCATCCTCTGTCATGTCATTTAGTAAAGTAGGTAAAGGACCCCCCCCCCCCCCTGATCAACAAATTCTTGTTCTTGGAATATTCATAAATTTACGCTTTTAAGAACGACGCAACATCCTCTGTCATGTCATTTAGTAAAGCAGGTAAAGGACCCCCCACCCCCCCCCCCCCCACCCCCTCGGATAAAACACTAAAAAAGACCGGTTTTACCGCCTTTTAAGTTCAACAACCCCACCCCTCGGATGTATTCTACAAATTCCTTAGCCTATACCTCAAACATACAAAGGCCCTTAATAATTTATTCTAAAAAAAAAGTCGGGGCGGGGCCTTGGAATATTCCTAAATTTACGTTTTTAAGAACGACGCAACATCCTCTGTCATGTTATTTAGTCAAGTAGGTAATTGCCCCCCCCCCCCCCCCCCCCGGATCAACAAGTGCCGGTTCACCATGTTAACTTAAACACTAAACAAGACCAGAAAGACGGGGGAGGGGCCTTTTACAACGACGCCACACCGCCTTTGCCATGTTTGCAAACCATCCCGAACATATCTGTTTTTACCACCTAAGTTAAAAAACCCTCTCAAACATACAATAAACCCTTTTTTGGAATATTCATAAATTTACGCTTTTAAGAACGACGCAACATCCTCTGTCATGTCATTTAGTAAAGTCGGTAAAGGACCCCCCCCCCCCCCCCCCCCCCCCACCTGATCAACAAATTCTTGTTCTTGGAATATTCATAAATTTACGCTTTTAAGAACGACGCAACATCCTCTGTCATGTCATTTAGTAAAGCAGGTAAAGGACCCCCCCCCCCCCCTCGGATAAAACACTAAAAAAGACCGGTTTTACCGCCTTTTAAGTTCAACAACCCCCACCCCTCGGATGTATTCTACAAATTCCTTAGCCTATACCTCAAACATACAAAGGCCCTTAATCATTTATTCTAAAAAAAAAGTTGGGGCGGGGCCTTGGAATATTCTTAAATTTACGTTTTTAAGAACGACGCAACATCCTCTGTCATGTCATTTAGTAAAGTAGGTAATTGCCCCCCCCCCCCCCCCCCCGGATCAACAAGTGCCGGTTCACCATGTTAACTTAAACACTAAACAAGACCAGAAAGACGGGGGAGGGGCCTTTTACAACGACGCCACACCGCCTTTGCCATGTTTGCAAACCATCCCGAACATATCTGTTTTTACCACCTAAGTAAAAAAAACCCTCTCAAACATACAATAAACCCTTTTTTGGAATATTCATAAATTTACGCTTTTAAGAACGACGCAACATCCTCTGTCATGTCATTTAGTAAAGTAGGTAAAGAACCCCCCCCCCCCCCCCCCCCCCGATCAACAAATTCTTGTTCTTGGAATATTCATAAATTTACGCTTTTAAGAACGACGCAACATCCTCTGTCATGTCATTTAGTAAAGCAGGTAAAGGACCCACCCCCGCCCGCCCCCCCCTCGGATAAAACACTAAAAAAGACCGCCTTTTAAGTTCAACAACCCCCACCCCTCGGATGCATTCTACAAATTCCTTAGCCTATACCTCAAACATACAAAGGCCTTTAATAATTTCTTCGGGGGCTGTTTCTTGGAATATTCTTAGGCCCAAACGACGCTGGCCACGCTTCTCGGACGATCCAATATGGCAACGGGAGTGCACCATTTTGAAATATTTTTAACAGTCATCGCCCGGTTAACGATGAAAATAATTGAAAAATAGCATTTACAATTGGGGTGATTAGCCACCCAGAACGGTTTTGGATTGTAAAAAAATTCTTCTAACATATGATGAATTTTTCAAAATGATTAGATCAACATTATTCGCGATTACGTGTTATTTCAATACGAATTCAAAATGTTGGTTTCCGCATGTCCATCGTCGTCTGTCTTAGGCCCTTAATAATTTATTTTTAAAAAAAAGGTCGGGGCGGGCCCTTGGAATATTCTTAAATTTACGCTTTTAAGAAGGGGCGGGCGCCTTTAATAACGACGCGTTCTACACTCTAAGAAAAAGGGTTCCACTTAGAACCTTTTTCTGTCCTGTATGTAGAACCCTAAGAGCTCTTAAGGTTCTATAAAGAACCTTTAACATTAAGAGAACGTTGGGCAAACAATTTACCAAACGTTGGTTCAACTATGAACAACCCCGTTGTTGGGTAAATAATTACCAACGTTTGGTAAAATGTTGGCTAATTTGCGCCACCTAGAACAAATTAGAAATTAACGGTAGCAGACCAAAATAGCCAATAAGCCTTAGCCAAATAGCGAATTAGCTAAATAGCCAATTAGCCAAATAGCCGGATGTCGCGTAGTTAAAAACCCACTTTTTTCATTCTGAAATAATGATATTTTGATAGCGAATTAGCTACATTATCTCCATGTTTGTGGTATTTAGATATTAGGCCTACAGGCCAACAAGCAAATTAGCGTAATAGCTCTTGATATCTTGTTATTTACGCAATTACGCAATTACGATATAAATTTTGAAATAGCGAATTTGCCACATTATCTCTCTGGTCGAGGATATTCAGATAATACTTGCCAAAAAGCAAATTAGCGTATTTGCTCTTGATAGCAAATTAGCCACATTAACCCATATATGAATTTTGAAAAGGGAATTAGCCACATTAGCACCTTGAATTATACATTATACATTAATACAAGCTACTTGAAAAATGAATTATACAATTAGCCGCCGCTAATCGTAAGATATTAGGCTATATCCACGCTATAACGCTATCAAGGTATTTTTAGGTTTCTATTAGCGAATTTGCCAATTATACACCTTAATCATTAATAGCTTCATTATCACTCTCAATTATACACTACCCTTCGCTTTAAATTTTAAAATAGCGAATTTGCTGTACATTATCTCCCTGGTCGAGGATATTCAGATAATACTTACCAAAAAGTAAATTAGCGTATTAGCTCTTGATAGCAAATTATCCACATTAGCCCCTTGAATTATACATTATACAATAGCTAACGCTAATGTAAATATCGATTATACAATAGCTTCCGCTAATAGTAATATATTTAGGCTATTTACGCTATTGCGATATTTGGATTTTAAATTGCGATATTTGAATTTTAAAAAGAGAATTAGCCACATTAGCACCTTGAAATATACATTATACATTAGCAAAAGCTACTCGCAAAATGCATTATACAATTGCCGACGCTAATAGTAATATATTTAGGCTACTTACGCTATTGCGATATATAAATTTTGAAAAAGGAATTAGCCACATTAGCACCTTGAATTATACATTATACATTAGCACAAGCTACTTGAAAAATGCATTATACAATAGCCGCCGCTACTCGTAAGATATTTTGGCTACTTACGCTATTGCGATATATCAATTTTGAAAAAGGAATTAGCCACATTAGCACCTTGAATTATACATTATACATTAGCGCAAGCTACTTGAAAAATGCATTATACAATAGCCGTCGCTAATCATAAGATATTAGGCTATTTGCACGCTATAATGCTATCGGGCTATTTTGCTTTCTATTAGCGAATTTGCCAATTATACACCTTAATAGCTTCATTATCACTAGTAGCGTATTAGCTCTTGATAGCAAATTATCCACATTAGCCCCTTGAATTATACATTATACATTAGCTAACGCTAATGTAAATATCGATTATACAATAGCTTCCGCTAATAGTAATATATTTAGGCTATTTACGCTATTGCGATATTTGTATTTTAAAAAGAGAATTAGCCACATTAGCACCTTGAAATATACATTATACATTAGCAAAAGCTACTCGCAAAATGCATTATACAATTGCCGACGCTAATAGTAATATATTTAGGCTAATTACGCTATTGCGATATATCAATTTTGAAAAAGGAATTAGCCACATTAGCACCTTGAATTATACATTATACATTAGCACAAGCTACTTGAAAAAATGCATTATACAATAGCCGCCGCTACTCGTAAGATATTTTGGCTACTTACGCTATTGCGATATATCAATTTTGAAAAAGGAATTAGCCACATTAGCACCTTGAATTATACATTATACATTAGCGCAAGCTACTTGGAAAATGCATTATACAATAGCCGTCGCTAATCATAAGATATTAGGCTATTTGCACGCTATAACGCTATCGGGCTATTTTGCTTTCTATTAGCGAATTTGCCAAGTATACACCTTAATAGCTTCATTATCACTATCAATTATACACTATACATTAGCCTTCGCTAATTTGCTATTTACACGGCTATTTGTGATAGTGTACGATCCCGCACCTTAGTGCCAGTCACACACCCCTACCCTCTTCAAATTCGAGTATTCAAGATATTTTATTGGTGGGCATGACATGTGCTTAGTTAAAAATTGATCTTTAAAATATCCGTAATAGACCATGGTGATCATTATGAATAAATAAGTGCATCGTAAATTAATTTGAACAAAATGAGCCAATGAAAGAAGCTGCATGCACTGTTTTACAACCTGAAAATGGGTGCCATGTAATTAATTATAAACATAAAGAAGAAAGTGAATTATATTTCTGATAGACAGATAGGCCCAAGCTACCATTTATCATTACTTACTTGTGATGGCTGTCTCTGTACAGGAAAAGCATGGTACCCACATGAGCACCGTAGAGGGTTGCCAAAAGGATCACGGGAAGCAGGAGCTCCTTGTCTAGGGCACTTATCTATTAATTGTACATCACGATGCCATTTTGTTCTCGCCCCTGGCTTCTGTCCTCTCCCGAATTTGTATGTGCCAGCAGCATACGCCCTGAGTCTTTCACGCCACTTAGAAGGGCTGAGACCTTCCTTCGGCATAACTCCACGTGTACGTTCTGTAAGAATTTTAAACAGAAATATCAAGATATCATTTTAATGTCTACTAAATATATTATTTTGGCCTTCTTTTACAAACACTATGGCCTAAACAATAATTAGTGATGTTTATCTAAGCTAATTATAAATATTTTAAACAGGTTCGCCGTCGTGGATAGAAAACGATCTCGCCCGGGAATCGAACCCAGGAACTCCATGTGAGGTCTTGTGGCCCAATGGATTAGGCACTTGCGATGTAAGCAAGAGGTCCTGGGTTCGATTCCCGGGAGAGATCGTTTTCCCATAATTGTCTCTTTTCTATCCACGACAGCGAACCTGTTTAAAATATTTATAATTTGTTTAATACCGTCGTATATGCCTATTATTTCTATTTATCTAAGCTATTCAGATAATCATTCAGTTGTTCTTTTCTGAAATAACCGCATTTACTTTAATATTAGTCATCTTAACTAATGAATCATAATTCTTTCATTGTCTAATAATGAAGTGGCCTATGCGAAATACAATATGTCCTTACATTAATAATGTTATTGGTTTAGTTAAAACATATGTATTCTATACCCTTATTATAGTTAGGCCTATACTAGGTTTAATTTCCATTTATGGCCAATCTTGAACTTGTCCCAAAACCTGAGGTTGAGAAGTTCATCATATTAATGGAATGTTTGGCCAATAATCTACAAAACAGTCAATACAACAATTAATAAACGACTTTTGGGGCTCACAGCTACATCTTTCTGAATATTAAAATTCACTAGGGTGGGCTGGCAATGACAAAATGAAAAATTGGCCATAGGTTCCCCCACTTTGCCGTAGCGATTTTCATTGATACACATGTATATTGCATGTATTACCATGTATGTGCAAAAAAGAGGAAAAATTGGCCATAGGTTCCCCCACTTTGCCGTAGCGATTTTCATTAAAACACATAAATTGCATGTATTACCATGTAGGGGAGAGTGGTGCTAGTCCGCACTCTAATTTTCAGGCTTGCCTAATGGACTCATTTTACAAGTTAGAAAGATATCCTACTTCCAAATGAAATCTACGTTTCTTAGCTACATACCCCATAGTTTCAGCACTCAACTTTTAGTAAGTGCAGGAGTAAGGAAAATAACCAACAGGGCGGACTTACCCCACACTACTCATGACGGGGCAGGTTCCCCCCTCATAATGAGCAAGCTCGTCCGGCTTCATAGGCAAGTTAAATATTGCAGAAACTATCGGTTATTCCATGTATTGATTAAAAGTTCATATGAAAATGGACATTGGCGAACTCGCCCCAGGGCTCATTTTTTGTAAATCTCATGGTATACCTACTAAACACGGAATGGAAAGTTTTTAACTGCATAATATAATAGGCAAAGTTCTTACCTTTTGAATGACTATGACAGTTAGTACCATCGCTGTGATGTCTTTAGATTAATGCAACATTTTTAATGACAAATAATTTTACTTTATTTTATCCTTATGGGAGAATAAGGGAAATGTATCCGGGTCTGAAGTTTTAATAGTTACTTTGCTATGACCGTTGCAACCAAATTACACCAGTCTGATACTTTTTCATCAGTCACGTGATGATATACACGTGGTGGGCGGACTCGCCCCGAGGGCGGACAAGATAGCCCCGCTCTCCCCTACTTATGTGTATCAACAAGTGTAAGTAAGTAGAGGTGGGGTGTGGGTGTAGCATCACCACATCCACCCTACCCCCAACTTTGTATTTCAAGTCTCACGCTTAAAACGAAAACGTAAAATAAACACATGGAAAAATAATTAATTTTGTAAACATCGCAGCGAACCACACAATTTATAGGGTGCAAATTAGCCTAGAAGTCCATGATTGGACATGCATAAGTTCCAAGTTAGGAGACACAATCAATATCTGCTACAACAATCAAACCCGGGGGGGGGGGGGGGTACTCGGATTTGGTTTGGTCGGGGGTGTGCCGCTGGAGATTCAAAACCCATACCCATTTTTAGGGGTGATTTTTGCAAATTTTCGCGAAAATAGACCTAATTTGGGCAAATGTTCGCGAAAATAGACCTAATTTGGGCAAATTTTCGCGAAAATAGACAACAATTTTGCGAAAAAAGACCCATTTGTAAAAAGTGACCCCATTATTAGGGATTTCCAGCACAAAATCATACCCCATGTTTAGGGATTTTGTGCCCAAAAAGCTACCCATTAGAGCGGCACACCCCCGTATACCGTCTTAGGCGAGTACCCCCCGGGAATCAAACAGTGACTCGACCATAGATTTATACAGTCGCAAAAATAAAGAAAAACAAAAAGTGCCCTCCTCCTCCTTTTATTCAGATATTAGGATGGGAAACTAGTTCTTATATTTATTTGGCCTACCTAATAAACAATAAAGGTCCGAATTGGAGGAACCCACGCCAACCAATTAAGATTTCTAAACATCAATAAACAAATGTGCACTTCACTAAAGGAAGTCATAAAATCTCCAACACAATGACTTTCAAATTACAGTCATAGCAATGGTGGTGATGATTCACTTGTTATGCAAATCAATAGACCAAAATCAATAAAGCATCAAACTTCATCTATTGTAAACCTCTTAATCTTAATTAAAAAAGTGTAAGGAAGGGCTACTATTACTATGGAAGATTAACTCAATGTAGGCTTGCTCCAACTTAGAATAATATATCAACATGGGATGAACTATGAATGGGAATAAATGACTATTTTAACACAAAATGCATACAAACTCCCGGGGGGCCAGTCAAACATAATGGTGTACACATGCGTGACCAATTTTTTTCCAGACACCCCCTAAACAAGTTTTATCCTGCAAGCAAAATTACCCCCTAAACAAGTTTTTAGCGCGCTTTCCTTGCAAATGTTGACCCCTAAACAAGTTCTTGCCGGAATATGACCCCTAAAAAAGTTTTGTCTATTTAACGGGGAACAAAATAAGTTACCCTAAACACGTTCGACCTGTATTTTAAGCCGGGATTTTAAGCCACCCTTTTTCTTGAAAATCAGCGTTTTTGATACCCTTAACGCGTGACGTGTCCAACACTGAAAAACACCCCTTTTTACGCGTTTTTTTGGTCACGCATGTGTACAACATTCTGTTTGACTGGCCCCCCCCCCCCCCCCCCCCCCGGGTACAAACTAAATGATTCTTTTACACCAGGTCCAGAGAGAAAGCAATACAACAACTCTACACCACAAGACTATCTAATTCCAACTAATTTACTGCTAGTGCTAACCAACCACTGGATTTTGTTTCTATGGTGCCTCGGCCGCGGCATACTAATATAATACCAAATTCTCTCAAGTAGTCTCAGATAAAAGTGTCATACATAGAACATGAATAAATTATATAATATACACACAACAAAATCACAGTTTTAAGGATACCATGAAAGTTGAATCCTAAATTTAGAACTTGAAATTTTGAAACAAACTTAAGTTATTTCGCAAATGATAAACTTATCTTACTCTTAGAGAAATTGAACAATATCAAAATAAAGAAAACCATGTTCATCTCAACAAAAGTATTTTGATCAGATAAAGGGTTCAATAGATATCCAAAAAAGGGAACAATGTGTAATGGATCAACAATTAAAATAATTAAAATAAAGCCAAAAGTTAGTTGTATGAAGTTTTAAAAACTTTCCAAACACTATGTCAATTGTCAATCCCGATGTCAATGAATGAACTAAACTAAAGTTCTCAAAAACGTTCAAACAAAACCAAAACTATGCAACTTTTATCACTAGCAAAATAAACGTTAATAAGCAACCATCATCATCTAATAAGATGAAATTCAATAAATACGAGCAAAATAAGGAAAGATCTGGCATACCTGTAATATTCACAAACAGAAAATTGATGAGCTGCGATTTATATCCATACTGTCCATGACCAAGCGGATGATGTACATGTGTAGTGAGTGTGAACCGGGTGGGGTCTCTCTGTTTGATGTTTACCGTGTCGTTTTCGTAGGCCATGCTTCTTAATTGGATAAGTCCACTTGACTAAACAGGGGGGTTTCTAGAATTGTCCATTATTTTGGGGAGGGGCGTTCTGAGGGGGCTATACTAATGTATCTTTTTAATGTAACCCCCTCACATCTATTTTGGTCCCCTTCCTCATTGGCTAACGCATTTTTTCGGGCAGTTTGGATTAGAACATGTCCAATCCCCCACCTAACCAATGTACCTTTTTTGTAAACCCCTCCCTCCCCCGTTTTCGGAAAACGCCCCCCCCCTACCCCCGTTTTCGGAAAATGCCCACTCCCTCACTACCCCCGTTGTTGGTAAAATATGGGTAAAATATATACTAACGCCTTTAACCAATGTACTTTCTTTGAACCCCCCCCCCCCCCCACCCTGTTTTTTAGCACCCCCTCCCTACCCCCGTTTTTAGTAAACTCCCGGTCCCCTTCCCCTTTGTTCCCCTTTGGCTAAAGTATTTTTTCCGGTGGTTCGGATTAAAAATATGTCCAATCCCCCCCCCCCCCCCCCCCCCCCACTTAACCTTTTTTGTTTACCCCCCCCCCCCCTCCCCCCGTTTTCGGAAAACGTCCTCCTCCCTACCCCCGTTTTCAAAAAAACGCCCCTACCACTCCCTTCCCCCGTTTTCGGAAAACGCCCCACCCGCTCCCTATTCTTTTCGGAATGCCCCCCCCCCCCCCCTACCCCCGTCCTCCTCCCTACCCCCGTTTTCAAAAAACGCCCCTACCACTCCCTTCCCCCGTTTTCGGAAAACGCTCACCCGCTCCCTATTCTTTTCGGAATGCCCCCCCCCCCCCTACCCCCGTTTTGGTAAACGTACCCTTCCCCATTGGCTAAATCATTTTTCGTGCGGTTTGTATTAAAATATGTAACCCCCCTCACCTAACCAATGTACTTTTTTGCTAAACGCCCCCCCCCCCCTGTTTTCGGAAAACGCCCCATCCCCTCACTACCTCCGTTTTTGGTGAAATATGGATAAAATATATACTAACCCCCCTAACCAATTACCTTTTTATGTAACCCCCCCCCCCCCCCCCACCCCTACCCTGGTTTTTTTTCGGAACGCCCCCACCCGCCTCCATTTTTGGTAAACGCCCCTTCCCCATTTGCTAAAGCATATTTTCGGGCGGTTTGGAATCAAATATGTCCAATCCCCCACGTAACCAATATACCTTTTTTTGTAAGCCCCACCCTCCCCCGTTTTCGGAAAACGCCCCCCCCCCCTACCCCCGTTTTCGGAAAATGCCCACTCCCTCACTACCCCTGTTGTTGGTAAAATATGGGTAAAATATATACTAACCCCTTTAACCAATGTACTTTCTTTGAACCCCCCCCCCCTACCCTGTTTTTTTTAGCACCCCCTCCCTACCCCCGTTTTTAGTAAACTCCCCTTCCCCTTTGGCTAAAGTATTTTTTCCCGGTGGTTTGGATTAAAAATATGTCCAATCCCCCCCACTTAACCTTTTTCCTTTTTTGTTTACCCCCCCCCCCCCCCGTTTTCGGAAAACGTCCTCCTCCCTACCCCCGTTTTCAAAAAACGCCCCTACCACTCCCTTCCCCCGTTTTCGGAAAACGCCCCACCCGCTCCCTATTCATTTCGGAATGCCCCCCCCCCCTACCCCCGTTTTGGTAAACGTACCCTTCCCCATTGGCTAAATCATTTTTCGTGCGGTTTGTATTAAAATATGTAACCCCCTCACCTAACCAATGTACTTTTTTGCTAAACGCCCCCCCCCCCCTCCCCCACCCCCGTTTTCGGAAAACGCCCCATCCCCTCACTACCTCCGTTTTTGGTAAAATATGGGTAAAATATATACTAACCCCCCTAACCAATTACCTTTTTATGTAACCCCCCCCCCCCCCCACCCCTACCCTGGTTTTTCGGAACGCCCCCACCCGCCTCCATTTTTGGTACAACGCCCCTTCCCCATTGGCTAAAGCATCTTTTCGGGCGGTTTGGAATCAAATATGTCCAATCCCCCACATAACCAATATACCTTTTTTTGTAAGCCCCACCCTCCCCCGTTTTCAGAAAACGTCCCCCTCTCTATCCCCGTTTTCGGAAAACGCCCCACCCTCTCACTACCCCCGTTTTTGTCCTAACCCCCTAACCAATATACTTTTTTTTGTAAAACGTCCCACCATGTTTTTTCGGAACGGTGGTTTGTATTAAAATATGTAAAATCACCCCCCCCCCCCCCCCCCCCCTCCTCACCTAACCAAAGTACTTTTTTGTTAAATGCCTCCCCCTACCTCCACCCGTTTTCGGAAACCGCCCACCCCTTCCTACCCCGTTTTCGGAAAACGCCCCCACCCCCTCCCTATATTCGGAAAACGCCCCACCCCGGCTCCCTATTTTCGGAAACCGCCCACCCCTTCCTACCCCGTTTTCAGAAAACGCCCCCTCCCTATATTCGGAAAACGCCCCACCACGGCTCCCTTTTTTCGGAAAACGCCCCACCCCCGTTTTCGGAAAACGCCCACCCCTCCCTATATTCGGAAAACGCCCCACCCCAGCTCCCTATTCCCCTCCTTATATTCGGAAAACGCCCCACCCCGGCTCCCTATTTTCGGAAAACACCCCACCCCCTCCCTACCCCGTTTTCGGAAAACGCCCCACCCCCTCCCTACCCCCATTTTCGGACAACGCCCCACCCCTTCCTATTTTCGGAAAACGCCCCACCCCCTCACTACCCCCGTTTTGGGCAATGGGTAACGTAACATCCTAAGCCCCTAACCAATGTTATTTTTTTATTTAAGCCCCCCACCCGGTTTTGTTTCGGAACGCCTTTACCACCCCCCCCCCCCCCCCCCCCCCCCCCCCCCCCCCCCCCCCCCATGTTGGTAAACTCCCCTTCCCCACTTGGCTAAAGCTTCTTTTTTTTAAAGGCCGGTTTGGATTAAAATATGTCCTTCGCCAATTTGGAGCTGATCAAACTATAGTACATGTAGTCGGAATCAGTACAGTGCATTACATACGACCGACCACCACAAAATACGCGAGTTCCGCTCAGTCAATTTCTACATTATTTGGCGATGAGTGAACATTCCTTCCATCCCAAAGTGTAGGTTTACCGGTATCGATATGAAATCTAGATTAACTCGTCCGAAAAGTCGATTAAAATCATTGCAATTGCTCGAAATATTGCACGATCGTTTTATTTCGCTTATTGGTAGAATCCATCATGGCGTCTGAAACATTGGAGAAACAGCTGATTTTCATGAAGCAAAATAGCCTCGTTTTCGATTAGTCTCGAATGTGCGTTTGTGGCGCTAATGCTGTTATAGCAATAATACGATAGCGTTTGGTAGCGTTTACGAACGTTGTATTAGACTTCTCCTTTCGTTCCAATTGTTTCAATTGTTTCATAAAATAAATGAAACAATTGAAACAATTGGAACAATTGGACGGAAAATTGGAACAAAAAATGAAACAATTGAAACAAAAGGAGGTCCAAATGTTTCAAATGTTTCAATTGTTTCAATTGTTCCAAATAGAGAAGTTTTTTGAAAAAATAGCGCAAAAAATGGGGCAAGGAGTTCTCTGTCAAAGGGGGAAAAGGGGAAAGAAGGGGTAAAAGAGGGGGAAGAGAAGGGGCAAAAACTTGACTTAAACAAGAATTATTTTAAAAAAACTGGCTTGCTTTTCAGTGAAAATCAAACAAATCATGTGACTAAACCCACCACGTGACCATGTAATCATGTGACTTCTTACCCCGTTCTTACCCCTATAGCTCAAGTTTTCTAGTCACGTTATTTTTTGCCCCCTCATTCTTAAACAAAACTTCCTTTAAAAAACGATGTCAATTTCAGGTAAAGGTACAATATTTTGTATAATAACAAAATACCACGACGTAGCCTGTTTGTGTAAGCGCCGCATGGACGTTTTTGATAAAACATTGGACCCAGGCAATTTATTTGGTAGTCTGACACCAGTGGCGTGTGGCAGAATCCACCCGCAAAAGGAAGAGGTAGGGGAAGGTGGGGTAATGGCGGACACATTTTGTCAGAGAGGTATAACACACATATAATACGTCATATAACAATAAAAATCAAAATCATGTAAACACAAAGCACTGTGAAGGTTCTACCTTTTATCAAGTTTTTATCAACTCATCATTTTGAAATTCGAAGCTACGACGCAATAAACAAAATGGCGTCGTCCGGCATTACCCCACACTCTGGGGGTAATCCCGGACGTTATTTATCAATGGCAGCCCTCTTTTTATTGGACATATAGCATTTCAATGGGAGTTAAAAAATACCCTTTTTAAAAGTGTAGCAGAAATCAAAGAACAATGTCACATATTTATATGGTCAACAACTATTACCGATTTATGATGTTAAATTGACCACGCCCTTATTGGTTACCATGGAAACGGTGCATGTCCGGGATTACCCCAATCCATGTACAATGTATGGGCATATCCTCTCTTATTATTATGCTCATCGTGACTCTGAATTCATTTTTTTTTATCAGAAGGTATCATACATTACATAAAAAAATAATAAGACTTTGTTTTCCTTAATGTAGAAATACCAGTTTCAAAGAGAAATTAATGCACCAAAATATCAATTTGCCCAAAAAGTGATCTTTGTAATTCTCGCGAGAATTTGCGAGACAACCATCCCATTTAGGTTTTGTGTGATTTCAATGGAGAGGCACCTAACATCATAGGGTGGCAAAATACCACCTTCTTTCACCTGCCTTTAGATACAGCCCTGTCCGTGTACCCCGCGTCCGTGATTACCCCACTCTCCCCTGTGGTTCAAATACCGAGGGTTTTATTTATGAATTGTTACACAAACCGAATCATTTTGCCAGAATGGACTAAATTCCTGAATTGTCACACAAACTGAACTATTTTGCCAGAAAGTAGGGGAGAGCGGGGAGTGTTATTGTCCATTATTTTGGGGAGGGGTGTTCTGAGGGGTCTATACTAATGTATCTTTTTAATGTAACCCCCTCACATCTGTTTTGGTCCCCTTCCTCATTGGCTAACGCATTTTTTTGGGCAGTTTGGATTAGAACATGTCCAATCCCCCACCTAACCATGTACCTTTTTTGTAAACCCCTCCCTCCCCCGTTTTCGGAAAACGCCC
Source organism: Ophiura sarsii (assembly GCA_035610835.1). NCBI lineage: Eukaryota > Metazoa > Echinodermata > Ophiuroidea > Amphilepidida > Ophiuridae > Ophiura > Ophiura sarsii. Next base: position 33,366,579 of record CM069441.1, on the reverse strand, counting down.
CCCCCCCCCCCCCCCCCTACCCCCGTTTTCGGAAAATGCCCACTCCCTTACTACCCCCGTTGTTGGTAAAATATGGGTAAAATATATACTAACCCCTTTAACCAATGTACTTTCTTTGAATCCAACCCCCCCACCCTGTTTTTTTAGCACCCCCTCCCTACCCCCGTTTTTAGTAAACTCCCCTTCCCCTTTGGCTAAAGTATTTTGGAGTACCTTTAGAATACCCTACCATTTTTGAAGCTCGACTATTTTAAAAAACGCGGCGGCGACGCCGTCGTCGAAAACGGCTGTCATAGTTTCAATATTTTGTTTTCTTGGTTTCACGCGAAGGTGTATCTTGGGTATAATGGCATACACGCGGGACTTTGTAGAAATTACCTAAGTGTTGAGCAAGCCGTTGAGAAAATGTGCTTAAGTGCAAGACGAAAGGTATTTCATTTTGTGTGGCTTCGGCGGCGACGGCGTGCGGCTTCGGCGGCGGCGCGAAGCTTCACTCCTTAAAAAAAGTGGATTCGGCGACGGCGCGAAGGAAGAGGTATGACGGGATCAGTTGTAGATGGAAGCTTGATTATTTTGAGTGGCTTCGGCGGCGACGGCGACGGCGCGAAGTTCCATCCTTTTAAAAAGGTGGATTCGGCGACGGCGCGAAGCTTTACCTTTTTAAAAATGGGCTTCTTCGGGAAGGTGGGTTTTATTCTGGCTTCGGCGGCTTCGGCGACGGCGTCAAAGCTTGACCTTTTAAAAAAGTGGATTCGGCGACGGCGCGAAGGAGGAGGTATGACGGGATCGGTTTGTAGATGGAAGCTTGATTATTTTTAGTGGCTTCGGCGGCGACGGCGCGAAGCTCCATCCTTTTAAAAAGGTGGATTCGGCGACGGCGCGAAGCTTTACCTTTTTAAAAATGGGCTTCGGCGGGAAGGTGGGTTTTATTCTGGCTTCGGCGGCTTCGGCGACGGCGTCAAAGCTTGACCTTTTAAAAAAGTGGATTCGGCGACGGCGCGAAGGAAGAGGTATGACGGGATCGGTTGAAAAACGGAAGCTTGATTATTTTAGTGGCTTCGGCGGCGACGGCGCGAAGCTCCATCCTTTTAAAAGGGTGGATTCAGCGACGGCGCGAAGCTTTACCTTTTAAAAAAATGGGCTTCGGCGGGAAGGTGGGTTTTATTCTGGCTTCGGCGGCGACGGCGCGAAGCTCCATCCTTTTAAAAAGGTGGATTCAGCGACGGCGCGAAGCTTTACCTTTTTAAAAATGGCCTTCGGCGGGTAGGTGGTTTTTTTCTGGCTTCGGCGGCTTCGCCGACGGCGTCAGAGCTTTACCTTTTAAACGCGAAGCTTTACCTTTTTAAAAATTGCTTTCGGCGGGAAGGTGGGGTTTTTTTCTGGCTTCGGCGGCTTCGCCGACGGCGTGAAGCTCACATTCAAGTTCAAAGTCTAGAACTTTCAATGCCGCGTGTCTTTTTTTAGTCCAAAACGGAATAAAGCACATCCCAGCTAACCATATTACGTTGTTGGAACGTCGTGGCAAGGTTTCACTTTCGTTCTTGGAACGTTATGATTAAAAGTTCAAAGAACGTTGTGAACGTGATCCAACGTTAGGAGAACGTTTATTTGTCGACACATTTTTACGTTGTATGAACGTTAGTCATGAACGTTTTCACAACGTTATCACAACGTCCTAAACGTTTAAAACACTTTCTTGAAATTCTGTTAGTTATATCATTACGTCCAAATGACGTTTTTATACTGTCTTTATTACGTTATCGGAACGTCGTGACAACGTTCATGGAACGTTGCGATCCAACGTTAGAAGAACGTTTATTTGTCGACACATTTTTACGTTGTTTGAACGTTAGTAATGAACGTTTTCACAACGTTATAACAACGTCCCAAACGTTTAAAAAACTTCTGTTAGTTATACCATTACGTCCAAATGACGTTTTTATAACCTATTTATTACGTTGTTGGAACGTCGTGACAACGTTTCACTTTCGTTCTTGGAACGTTATGATTAAACGTTCAAAGAACGTTTATTTGTCGACACATCTTTATGTTGTATGAACGTTAGTCTTGAACGTTTTCACAACGTTATCCCAAACGTGTAAAAAACTTTCATCAAATTCGGTTAGTTACACCATGGCAACCAGTGAATGGTAGTGGTATTATAGAGGGATGGGGCGGGCATTGGCCTTTTCATGTGTACTATGTTCTTGCTCAATGTATATGGCATTAGTGAACAATGACTTGCCTTTAGCTATACATATGAGAACTTACGTATACAGATCAAAATACTTTCTATAGTGTTAAAAGCTGTTAAATGTATGTATCGACTTAAATTTATAAAAAAAATAGGTTTAAATAAATAAAAGTTGCAAATTAGCTCATTACCATAATTTAAAGGTTACAAACGAGCACCGGTGCTAATTTTTGTACCATTGAAATTATGCTAGTGAGCTATTTCCACAATTTACTCGACTCATGTAAGGCCAGGTAAAATATGCAAATTAGCGATTACAGCCCAGGTAACATAATTTGGTTGTGTAAACGTTATATGAACGTTATATGAACGTCGTGATGAAGCCAGATTCTTTTCAAGCTTAAAAGACATAAATAAATATATTCCACATAAATTATACAGGTATTTTGTCATGAGTTCAAGTTCTATACTCTTTTTCCATGTGCAATACCCACGAGGAACGAATTAGATTCAAACTTTAACGGATTTACACGCTTAGAAAAGAGCATATTGCGCTTGAATTAAAACGGGAACTAACGGAAAAGCATAAAAATGCCTAAGTTCACAAGGAAACCAGAAAGTCAGTAAAGCAGTCTTTAAAATTGAAATTGAAACATTTCATGCTCTTTGTTGAAATGGTCCATCCAATTAACGTCAATGGTAATACCACCTGTTATAACTTGCTTGTATCGTTGGATAAATGAATGAAAAGATTCAATTATATTCAATAATCGATACATTCTAACTTATGATTAAATGTTGCAATGGTATTGTTGTTACTTTTGAATTACTGCACAATAATGTTTTTGGCATTCTTACAAGTTCGTAATCATAGTTGTAATTAATGCAAATTGGACCAAGCCGATTTTGCTTCCTCATGTTTGCTGAAGCATATCTCCCGTTCTAAATAACCAATTGGAACGCAATAAAATGCAAATGAAAGCTTATTTACTCAGCTTTCATAATACATCAAGATTAGACCCGTGTGTTCCTGTCCTTTTAAGATATCTTATGTGCCCAGAGTGTTAACATTTTTGGGTCACCCTGTATACGCCTAGATTAGTACATCAAATTTGTAATGCCAAATTGTTTTGTATTAAAATTTTGATTCGTAATAAACCTTTTTAAATAAAATGTAATTCATTATTTAATTAGTCCATGGAAACGTGAGCAAAATGTTTTCTGAACGTTGCAGTTAAGTTCTAGTTTGGTTGCACTTAGGTTGTGGTTAGGTTGTCATTAAAACGTTTCTACAACATTATTATAACGTTGCGGTTTGGGTGTGATTTGATTGTTTTAGGTTGGTCAATGGAAACGTGAGCAAAAAGTTCTCTGAACGTTGCAGTTAAGTTCTAGTTTGGTTGCACTTAGGTTGTGATTAGGTTGTCATTAAAACGTTTCTACAACGTTATTATAACGTTGCGGTTTGGGTGTGATTTGGTTGTTTTAGGTTGGTCCATGGAAACGTGAGCAAAACGTTCTCTGAACGTTGCAGTTAAGTTCTAGTTTGGTTGCACTTAGGTTGTGGTTAGGTTGTCATTAAAACGTGTCTACAACGTTATCATAACGTTGCGGTTTGGGTGTGATTTGGTTGTTTTAGGTTGGTCCGTTGAAACGTGAGCAAAACGTTCTCTGAACGTTGCAGTTAAGTTCTAGTTTGGTTGCACTTAGGTTGTGGTTAGGTTGTCATTAAAACGTTTCTACAACGTTATATATAACGTTGCGGTTTGGGTGTGATTTGGTTGTTTTAGGTTGGTCCGTTGAAACGTGAGCAAAACGTTCTCTGAACGTTGCAGTTAAGTTCTAGTTTGGTTGCACTTAGGTTGTGGTTAGGTTGTCATTAAAACGTTTCTACAACGTTATATATAACGTTGCGGTTTGGGTGTGATTTGGTTGTTTTAGGTTGGTCCGTTGAAACGTGAGCAAAACGTTCTCTGAACGTTGCAGTTAAGTTCTAGTTTGGTTGCACTTAGGTTGTGGTTAGGTTGTCATTAAAACGTTTCTACAACGTTATATATAACGTTGCGGTTTGGGTGTGATTTGGTACTTAAAACAAACAACCCGCAACGTTATAATAACGCTGTAAGAACGTATTTAATGACAACCTAACCAGAACCTTAGTGCAACCAAACTAGAACTTAAACTACAACGTTCAGGGAACATCTTTTTCACGTTTAAATGATTAAACTAAAACAACCAACTATTTGAGTGTTACAACGTTGTTAAAACATTATGTAAACGTTTCCGATGATCAACATGCAACGTTCAGAGAACGTTTTAATCACGTTTCCAAGAACCAACCTAAAACAAACTAACCGCAACGTCATAATAACGTTGTAAGAACGTTTATAATGACAACCTAACCACAACCTAAGTGCAACCAAACTAGAACTAAACTTTAACGTTCAGAGAACGTTTTGCTCACGTTTCAACGGACCAACTTAAAACAACCAAATCACAACCAAACCGTAACGTTATAAAAACGTTGTTAAAACGTTTTAAATGACGCAACCTAACTGCAACCTAGGTGCAACGTTGCGGAAACGTTCTGTGTTTGCTGGGATGGTCTATCAACTTTCAGCAAGACACTTAGTTGTCAGATTTTAATAAGATATACTTTTCTAGGTTGGCTTTTAAAATTTAGCAGATTTTCAAGTCTAAAATTCAACGTTGTATGACTAACTGCACAAAATAAGTTTTGCCACGCGACGACAGAGTAGTGTCGTGCGTCGTGCCTTTCATTTTGATTTTCTTTTAAATCAACCACTGCTTAGTTAGCATTTACACTAAGTTATGTCTGGAAATATTAAGAGCAACTTGTTATTTGGACGGCAGGCCCGTAAGACACTTTTTTCAAAGGGGGGGCGTTTTCAACCAAAAGCGCTTTGCGAGTCAAATATGCGCGCGCAGCGCGCGAAAATTTTCGAATTTGCACCTATCTTTTGCACGATCGAGGTACATTTTGACTCTAAACAAGCTTGTAGCAAAGAATATTGCATTTTGGGAAGACAAATGCGCGCGTAGCGCGCGAATTTTTTTCATCTGCGTACAAATTTTCCGGGGAAGATTTTCAAAGGGGGGGCGATCGCAACCGTCGCCCCCCCCCCATCTGACGGGCCTGGACGGTCCGAAAGCAGTAGGCTACCCTTGATAACCTCCCTCGTTTTAGAATGATTGCCATTATAGATTATAGGTCGTTCTTTAAAAGCCCTATCCAAACTATTGAGCCCTCTAATATGCATGACAGGTTATTCTTTAAAAGCCCCGTCAAAAATCCATCCACTAGTTGATATCAAATCATACAATGCAACAAACGATAGGTCGTTCTTTTTCGTTCTTTAAAAGCCCCAGCTTTTTAAGAGCGACCTATCATTTGTTGCATTGTGGGATTGGAAATCAACAGTTTGGATGGTTTTTGGACGGGGCCTTTAAAGAACGACATATCATGCATTTTATAGGGCTCAATAGTTTGGATGGCGCTTTTAAAGAACGACCAATAATCTATTAAGCCAAACATGTCATGGGGCTTTTAAAGAATGACCCATAATATATAATGCCAAACCTGTCACATGATATTGAAATTCAGTCCCACACTGCAATATTAAGGGTCAAACATAAATTTAATATGGCGATTGATTATGAAAGGCACGTCACCCTGCAATATCTCTGTCGTCGCGTGGTAAAACTTATTTTGTGTTGTTAGTCAAACAACGTTGAATTTCATTTCCGACATAACTTAGTGTAACTATAGCCTATAAGCAGTTGTTGATTTAAAAGAAAATCAAAATGAAAAGGCGCGACGCACGGCAATACAATACCTCTGTCGTCGCGTGGCAAAACCTATACGTCACCCGACCATATCTGTCGTCGCGTGGCAAAACTTATTTGAGTTATTAATCAAACAACGTTGAATTTCTAGATTTGAAATTCTACTATTGTCTATATCTCACATGATATATCCGGGGATATAATTATCAATGATCATTCTAAGCAGTGGTTGATTTAACTTCAACATGAAAGGCGCGTCGCCCGGCAATACAAGTCTCTGTCGTCGCGTGGCAAAACTTATTTTATATTATCATATTTTTATTATTATTATATATGGTGAGAGGGTACCAAGGGTACCTGCTTTCGGACAGGCCATTTGCTCATAAACATAACTTACAATGTATAGTGATGCTAACTAAGCAGTGGGTGATTTAAAAGAAAATGAAAATGAAAGGCATGTCACCCGACCATATCTCTGTCGTCGCGTAGCAAAACTTATTTGAGTTATTAATCAAACAACGTTGAATTTCTAGATTTGAAATTCTACTATTGTCTATATCTCACATGATATATCCGGGGATATAATTATCAATGATCATTCTATGTCAACAGGGAAATGCGGGAAATGGGGATTAAATGATTGATTAACGATTTACGAACTTCTTTGGTTTCGCCGTCGCCGAAGCCGCCGAAGCCAGAAGAAAAAAACACCTTCCCGCCGAAGCCCATTTTTAAAAAGGTAAAGCTTCGCGCCGTCGCCGAAGCCCTCTTTAAAAAGGTGAAGCTTCACGCCGTCGCCGAAGCCGCCGAAGCCAGAAAAAAAACCACCTTCCCGCCGAAGTCCATTTTTAAAAAGGTAAAGCTTCGCGCCGTCGCCGAAGCCCTCTTTAAAAAGGTGAAGCTTCACGCCGTCGCCGAAGCCGCCGAAGCCAGAAAAAAACACACCTTCCCGCCGAAGCCCATATTTCAAAAGGTAAAGCTTCGCGCCGTCGCCGAAGCCCTCTTTAAAAAGGTGAAGCTTCACGCCGTCGCCGAAGCCGCCGAAGCCAGAAAAAAACACACCTTCCCGCTGAAGGCCATTTTTAAAAAGGTAAAGCTTCGCGCCGTCGCCGAAGTCATTTCTTAAAAGGGTAATCTTCGCGCCGTCGCCGTTGCCAGCGTTTTTACAGGTGGAGCTTGAAAAATGGTGGGGTATTCTAAAGTTTAGCCAGTATTTTTTTCCGGTGGTTTGGATTAAAAATATGTCCAATCCCCCCCCCCCCCCCACTTAACCTTTTTTGTTTACCCCCACCCCCCCCCCCCCCCCCCCCCGTTTTCGGAAAACGTCCTCCTCCCTACCCCCGTTTTCAAAAAAACGCCCCTACCACTCCCTTCCCCCGTTTTCGGAAAACGCCCCACCCGCTCCCTATTCTTTTCGGAATGCCCCCCCCCCCCCCTACCCCCGTTTTTGGTAAAATATGGAAAAAATATATACTAACCCCCCTAACCAATTACCTTTTTATGTAACCCCCCTCCCCCACCCACCCCTACCCTGGTTTTTTTCGGAACGCCCCCACCCGCCTCCATTTTTGGTAAACGCCCCTTCCCCATTTGCTAAAGCATCTTTTCGGGCGGTTTGGAATCAAATATGTCCAATCCCCCACATAACCAATATACCTTTTTTTGTAAGCCCCACCCTCCCCCGTTTTCAGAAAACGTCCCCCTCCCTACCCCCGTTTTCGGAAAACGCCCCACCCTCTCACTACCCCCGTTTTTGTCCTAACCCCCTAACCAATATACTTTTTTTGTAAAACGTCCCACCATGTTTTTTCGGAACGGTGGTTTGTATTAAAATATGTAAAATCATCCCCCCCCCCCCCCCCCCCCCCCCCCCACCTCCTCACCTAACCAAAGTACTTTTTTGTTAAATGCCTCCCCCTACCTCCACCCGTTTTCGGAAACCGCCCCACCCCCGTTTTCGGAAAACGCCCACCCCTCCCTATATTCGGAAAACGCCCCACCCCAGCTCCCTATTCCCCTCCTTATATTCGGAAAACGCCCCACCCCGGCTCCCTATTTTCGGAAAACACCCCACCCCCTCCCTACCCCGTTTTCGGAAAACGCCCCACCCCCTCCCTACCCCCATTTTCGGACAACGCCCCACCCCTCCCTATTTTCGGAAAACGCCCCACCCCCTCACTACCCCCGTTTTGGGCAATGGGTAACATAACATCCTAAGCCCCTAACCAGCCCTAACAAATGTTATTTTTTTATATTTAAGCCCCCCCCCCCCCCACCCCGGTTTTGTTTCGGAACGCCTTTACCCCCCCCCCCCCCCCCCCCCCCCCCCCCCCCCCCCCCCCCCCCATGTTGGTAAACTCCCCCTTCCCCACTTGGCTAAAGCTTCTTTTTTCTTTACGGCCGGTTTGGATTAAAATATGTCCTTCGCCAATTTGGAGCTGATCAAACTATAGTACATGTAGTCAGAATCAGTACAGTGCATTACATACGACCGACCACCACAAAATACGCGAGTTCCGCTCAGTAAATTTCAACATTATTTGGCGATGAGTGAACATTCCTTCCATCCCAAAGTGTAGGTTTACCGGTATCGATATGAAATCTAGATTAACTCGTCCGAAAAGTCGATTAAAATCATTGCAATTGCTCGAAATATTGCACGATCGTTTTACTTCGCTTATCGATAGAATCCATCATGGCGACTCAAACACTGGAGAAACAGCTGATTTTCATGAAGCAAAATAGCCTCGTTTTCGATTAGTCTCGAATGTGCGTTTGTGGCGCTAATGCTGTTATAGCAATAATACGATAGCGTTTGGTAGCGTTTACGAACGTTGTATTAGACTTCTCCTTTCGTTCCAATTGTTTCAATTGTTTCATAAAATAAATGAAACAATTGAAACAATTGGAACAATTGGACGGAAAATTGGAACAAAAAATGAAACAATTGAAACAAAAGGAGGTCCAAATGTTTCAAATGTTTCAATTGTTTCAATTGTTCCAAATAGAGAAGATTTTTGAAAAAATAGCGCAAGCAATTGTTTAATTTATATTAAATGTTTATGTGAAATATTTGAACTTCAATGAGTGTCCAGGAACTTCTTTTGACGAGTGTACATTAAATGAGCAAATTTCTTCTCTGCAGTTGATACCGCATTCAAAAAAATATCGAATGGATACTTTTAAGTTATGACTATTCAATGACTGCGCATAACAACAACAAAGTTGCTCTAAAAATGGTTTGTCTATGGGATATCATTGATTTGTGTGTGATTACACTGTTAAAAAAATGTTGCAAAATTAACGGTAAAAAGGCTTGGCAGCCAATCTGCCAACAAACCCCTGTAAAATTTACATTGTACTGTAAAATTTTACAGTAAATAGCTGTCAAATTTAACGGGACACTGTAAAATTTTACAGTTTCTTAAACCAATTACTGTAAAAATTCACAAAAAAACAATAAACTGTATATTTTACAGTATTTTACTGCTTTTTTTACAATGCAAAGTAAAATTTACAGGCGTTTGTTGAAAATGTTGTAAAATTAACGGTAAAAAGGCTGGCAGCCAATCTGCCAACAAACCCCTGTAAAATTAACATTGATGAAATTTAGGACTTGGTCAAAAAATTGACAATTTTTTTGTGTGTGTAGCTAATGTTGAGAATGTTAAGTCTTAAGCCACTAGCTCAACTTTTCATTTTAGTCAACGATGGCTTAAAGAATCAAGTGTGAAAAATACAGTATTTGACCGGTTTTTTTAGAAACGGTAAAATACTGTCATATTCCCATCATTTTACAGTGTTTTACATGTAAATTCTACAATGATTTTTTACGGTGTACTCTCATAACTGTGTGCTGTCTGAACCAGCCACCTAGGTATGTGGATGAATGGGTTTGGAGTGATTGCGGTATAAAGGGTGTTAGCTGTGAAGATTATACGTCTTTTGCTGATTAGCTAGCTGTGAGTCTTTACACACACATTTTCACTGCGTAATCACACACAAATCAATGATATCCATATAAAACCATTTCTAGTGCAACTTTGCTGTTGTTATGCACTGTCATTGAAATCGCCATAACTTTTAAGGTATCCATTCCATTTTTTGAGCGAGGTATCAAACTGCTTATTTAATGTACATTTCAGGTTTTTGGTACCGATTATCTATTTTGAATTAGCCAACAACAAAGCACCTGGTCAGGGACTTTTTGTGCTAGGTGTATATGGATATCAAGCCTCCTTTGAGCTGTTGAGTATAGACACATGTATATTTTCAAGAAATTGACATACCGTGTTTATGTTTATACTGTATATATTTCTTAAAAGATCATCATTGTTAGGCCTATACCAGTATCGTTCAATACTGGAACATAAAAATTGCCAGTATCACTCGACACTGTGGTACGATTTTAATGTTCCAGTATCGAAGTATCGACCGATACTGCAGTAAATGTATTGTGTTCCAGTATCAGTCGATACTGGAACGTTTTAATCCCAATAGGCTATTGCCTGATACTGGAACATGTCAATGTTTCAGTATCGGTCGATACTGGAACGTGTTTTTGTTCCAGTAATTATTAACAACATATATGTCAAGATTGATATTATTGATAGCATAAAATAAGCGCAAAGGGTGGAGTGCATTACTCTCATTCATTGACAGGTTTTGTGAGCGTTTTAGCACGACAGAAATACGGGAGAGCAGGCCCGTAAGAAGGGGAGGGGGGCGATGGTGGCGATACAAGTACAAGTTTTTGAGCGGTTGTTTTATCTATTTATCCAACATTAGTGACATCGCTAGATTTTTCATATGAGGGAAAGAAAAAAGTGAACCAACACGACTTTACCGCCTTAAACAAATGCGCGCGTTATACGCGCAAATGTGCTTATTTTTACACTAATTTGGCCATAATTGAGGCACATTTCGGAATCAAAATTGAATCTATTGAGGTGGGTGATCACCCACAGCCCCCTCCCACTCTGGCTACGTCACTGTCCAATATGACAACGATCTGTCGAAATAAAGACCTCAATGTTTTCGGCCCGGTACACAATTTCAGATGCAAGGTGTGGCTCTTATATTATTTGACCCATCTCTTTCTCTTTTTTAGAATTTGTGGAAATAGCCCGGTTAAATAGTAATCCCGGACTGTGTCCATTAGTTATCGTGGTACGTATCAAGATCGCGGATACAAGACTAACAGAAGAAGAAATAAAACAAGCATGATGGTAAATGGAGTTAGATGGAGATTGTTCAAGTCTCAGGTTGGTGAATAAATTTATAAATCACATTGCTGCTCTGTTCAAGATTTAAAGGTAGGTGTTCTGATTTCTGGCCCGATTTTCTACTTGATGTTTTCTATTCTATAGGCTACATGAAGGGTCATCCTTAAAATAGTCATATTCCAAAGTTTGAGTTGCATAACTCCAATGGTTTTTATTTTAGAAGCATATGGTGACATGAAATTTGCCCATTAAGTAGTACACAAACTAGTCGGGTGATTAACCTGACCCTTGGCGATAATTCACTGCATTTTGGCCTATAACGTCTAAATGGAACATATCTTGTGTGCCTAAGATTTTACAGAAATAATGAGAAAATATGGGTTTTCTTTTGATAACAAAATATGTTGATGTGATCGGAACATATATACACTCTTAGAAAAAAAGGTGCTTCAGGGGTTCTTGGCTGTCCCGTATATGGAACCCTCAGGGTTAAAGGTTCTTTTAGTTTAAAGAACCCCCAAAACTTCTGTAGAGAACCTTTAGAGGTTCTAAAGACGCATTTTTTGTTCTTTTTGAACCTTTAAAGGTTCTTTGTGGAACCTATAAAGGTTCTAAAAAGGGTTCCATATACGGGACAGCCAAGAACCTCTGAAGCACCCTTTTTTCCAAGAGTGTACACCTTTAACTATCTCAGTGAAACATTTGGAAATATAGGCCTACTCTAAAAGCTACGTTTTTAATAAACCTTTTTAACTTGAAAATCATCATTATATGAATAATTCCGATGAGAATTCCGAATTCCCTGGTAATTCTTGGAATTGCTCAAATCGTTATTATTAGAAGCCATAGGTCAGACTGAAAGACCAACGCATAGACAAATTAGGGTTTCAACAGATCGAGCAGACTTTGTTACAATAATGTACTATTATTTATACCACAGATTTATTAACTAACCCATTTTTGACATATAGGTGGCGCTATAACTGTACACAATACAAACCAGACGACGGTGGCCACGCGAAACCCAAATGTTGAATTCGTATTGGAATTACACGTAATCGATCACGAATGTTAATTTTATAAACATTTTGAAAAATTCATCATAGGTTAGAAGAATTTGTTTCCAATTCAAAACCGTTGGAGTTGGCTAACGCAACTCCATTGTAAATACTATTTTTTAAATTATTTTCATCGTTAACAAAATATTTCAAAATGGTGCACCCGTTGCCATTAATATTGGGTCGTCCGAGAGTTATACATAAAGTGCTCGCTCATCTGTTGATGTAAGACACTGTCCCCTGTGGTCTTAGTAGGTATTCCGATCGCCGCGAATGCGCGGCGAGGCCTGGGTTCAAGACATTTGTAAGGTCTTTAATTTTCTTTAAATGAGGCTAATCATGGCCTATCAGTGTTTTGGTACCAAATTGTCCCTAAACGATTCATCCAAATTTCTATCTAGCCTGTCACTGGTCAAAACATAATTGGAAGTCACTCTATAGGACACAACAAAGTGTGTTTGTTTTGTTTGTAAGTTGTTTGTTTCGTTGAGTACTTGCGTACTAAACCCAACGGCGGCAGAACCGACCCCCCCCCCCCCCCCCCCCCCCCACCCCCCCACACACACACTTTTGGAGCTGGGGCATCCTTCCCCCACACACTATTGGCATACCAATAGTTAATGTCTGACTCCGAAATGGCTGCAGCCCGGGCTGCAAAGAGCATAAATTCAGTGAAAACAAGTGTTTCTAGAAATAGTCTTATAAAAACACCCTACAACAAGAATGATCCATTGCGGCGTGAAAGAAATCAAGGAAAGATATAGCTGGCTACAGGTATTGAATATTATTTGATTTTACTCACATATTGTTCATATTGCATCTCATAAAAATAATAATAAATATATATTTATTTTTTGCCTTTTGCAAAACATTTCTGCACAATGTATTTTGTAATAAGAGTTGATAATTGATTGATCTTAAAATTAGCCGAGAAATAATTGCTGGTTTCCGTTTTTACAGCTAGATAGTGTTTGCGTTACATACCCTTGTTTTAATCCATTTAAACATTGAGAATGTGGGCCGTGTTTATAAAAAATGACTGGGCCTGTCGTGAAAATCGTGAATTAGTGCCGAAAGAAATGGTCTGAAAACTCGCGTTTGGTATCATCTATTCCGTTATATTTAGGTGAAATTAGCTGCTATGACATTATCGTCAATATAATGGCTACTGCAAAGGTGTGACAGGGACAAGAATAGGAATTGCAGTCATCACTTGAAGAAACTGTCAGTGAAGTCACAAATGTATCTGTTTTTATGTGTGTGCACTGGGCCGTAAACTCACTTAAAACAGTGCAGGCCTTGGCTAAAAGCAACAGTAGGAGCAGTCTATCATGCTATAGTAGGCTTATTGTTAATTTTGAAGGAGCACATTATTAGGTGACCATCACATTGGTGACTATGCTGCATAGTATGCATATATGGCTATGCAAATTTCGATAATTTTGTATAAAAATGCAATTATCAAAAAGATGAACTTGCATGTCAATTGTCATGTAGAAGAAGAAGAAGCCACTTTTAAATGATTACATGTTCAGGGTGTGGTATCGCGCCAGTTCACTTCTCGCCAACGTATCACTAATTTACAGAAACAATTTCCGAAACGTGGCGAGTAGAACATTTTACAAGTTGCAAACAGCATAACGAGTGAATTGTAGTGTAGTGAGCTTTTTATGCCAGAAAAAAGACTCCTATCACAAATATTAAACACGGTATCTACATAGTACATATTGAAAACAATTTCAAAAATACAAGATGGCAGGCAGTACCAGTAGTAGCATGAACGAGTCATTACAGAGGGAATCTGCTGGATCATGCAGTGCAGCTAATTCTTTGGCAGACACGAATGATCATAATAGTACGGTGGGTCAATTCGTTGAGGACGATGATGATATGGAGCACATGAAATCAGGATGGTTGATGAAGAGAAGTAAAGTGGCACACAAATGGAAGAAGCAGTGGTTCTTACTCAAGCGAACTCAGCTTTTCTATGGAGAAAATTCACAGGTAAATTGATTTTATATCGTAAAAGAAGTGACTACATGTACTTGAAATCCGTTGTCACATTGTACTACATAATTGTATGTGCCGCTGGCGCTAGGGATACTCATCATTTGTGATGGCTATGCATCCGGATTCAAGAAAAACTTTGAAAAGGCTCATTAAAATTTAATTATCTATATTCTCTTTGTCGGTCATCCGGGTTACTGTCCCATTAAATTTGGGCAATTCCATATGAGAAGAAAGAAAATTTACTTTTCGAAAGTTTATGAAATACCGATTAAAATGGACATACATGTGCATTATTTCTGATTCAACTGAACTATCAGAACACGTCCTCGCGCATGCCCTAGCATGAACGTAATGATACCAAAAGGGACGCCACAAGAAAGCCCGCGAGGTATGAAAGGGAACAAGTGGACCGAGACGAGCCAATCACGCATACGTGACGCGCGTAACAAAGGTCCAACCGGAAACAAGCCGGGACAAACTACTTTTCCAGGGCGGCCGCCGGGCGGTAAATTAAAATTTGCTCAATTGCATCTCGGAAATTTTTGATTATTGATAAGTAAATTTATACTTGGCAAGGAACAGAAATCCGTTTTTGAATATCTGTATTAGTTTTCCTGAAAATCCTGTTTGAAATTGTGTGATATTTTGCTTCACATTTTGGAAATTGAAGCTTATCTATAAAAATAAATAAATCTTAATATAGAAACCTCAATTTTCTAAATATTTTCTTATTACACAAGGGGGTCTTTTGTAAACATGGTCGATTAAGGAGCAAAAAGATACTTAAAGGAAAAAAATACTACCGTGATAAAGTTGACACCACAGGTAATTAACTTTAAAGATAAATCCACACAAAAAAATTGGCAAGTGAAGCGCAAACAAATTAATCATGCAAAATACGTTCAGCAGCAGCGTGACGTGAAAGAATTTGATTGCTCAACACATGACTGTCTTGTTATGGTTTTGATTTTGCATGTTGTGAATTTTTCTCTACTATGTGGATTTAAATTATTGCAATGTTCATATATATCTATATCTGTGAATGTTGAGGAAGCAAGTCCAAGATAGAGGGGGGGGGGGGGGGGGGGGGGGGGGGGGGGGAGTCTGTGGTATCTTGGAAGATATTTTAGAACAAAAATTATATAGAAAAATGAAACAGCCCCTGAGAAATGTTGGCCTATGGTAAAATGTACTAAGGGGCGATGTTTGGCAGAATTTGCTCAAAATAGCCCTCATAGCCAAAAAGGGATTAAATTAACCCCTGGTTAAGACTTCATTGAAGGATTATACGGAATAAAACTTATACTATCTGAATGAAGTTTTCATGATAGAATAGTTTCGTGACTTGCATCAAGGTACATTAGCCACATTTTGTTCAAAATCTGGTATAAAAAAATCAAGTTTTGGTCCAAATGCACAGCTTTGGTCATTTTGGATATTTTAAAGATGAATCTTACTATAAATCTGGAAACGGTGTGTGTTTGTTTGTGTGGGGGTGTGTTTGTTTGTGTGTTTGTGTGTTTGTTATCCTTATTTCTCCGTTGCTCTTAATCAAAGTGGCACCTAATTTGCATGAAAGATAGAGGAAATGACGGGAAGGGTGTTAAAGTTTATTCCACTGAAATTGGTTAACAATTGACTCCAAAAACAGCAAAAAAACTCTCAGATTTGGCTCATAAATGCCACTAGAATTGAACAACATTGTGCGTTGCGCGTACTAGCAAACGCACTCCTACATGTACACATGGCGCAGAAGCCACACGGGAAATGGCTATAATAGGCCTGTTGGTAGGGTAAGTACGGGTGGGGGGGGGGGGGTGTAAAACCACGGGAAATGGTTTAGGATAGGCCTAGGGTTATAATAACTGTTGGTTATAATGGTACAAGTAGCGTTTTGCGGGGGTTAAGGAAGCAACCTGATTTCTTTACTTTAAGTTGGCATGCCAAACAATCTACTGTAAGGGACCGAGGGTTAATGAAGTAGCCACGGGAAATGGTTTAGGGAGGGTTGTGATTATAAATCAAACTGGTTTGGGTGTGTGCATGGGGGGAGAGGGCGGGTGGGGGTAAAACCCCGGGAAATGTTTTAGGACAGGGTTAAGAGTTAATGAAGTAGCCACGGGAAATGGTTAGGGAGGGTTATGATTATAAATCCACCTGGTTGGTGTAGTTGCAGTGTGGGGGGGGGGGGGGGGGGGCCGGGGCGGTCAGTGAACATACATTTTTTTTGTACCAAGTGGGTACGCATCCACGTCCAAAAAAAACGTCGAAAAGGGTCCAAATTTCACCACATGACGTCGTCGACGTCTTTCTGAAAAAGGGGTACTTTTTAGGTGGCATCGCACTTTGGGTACGCATTCACGTCCAAAAAAACGTCGAAAAGGGTCCAAATTTCACCACATGACGTCGTCGACGTCTTTCTGAAAAAGGGGTACTTTTTAGGTGGCATCGCACTTTAGGGTATCCATTACAGCATCAAAGTATCGACGTTTAGGGGTACTATTGTTGTATGTACTGCACAAAGCGTGTGTCCGTGCGGACCGACCACCAAAACAAACAAACAAACAAACCTTTCCTCATAAAAAATGTAACCAACGGACCATTTTAAGCCAAGTAGTATAGAGGGCAGTGTAATACACATTACTGTACTACGGGCGAGTCCTGTGGGGGCTTTGACACATTGACAGTGTGGGCGACGAGCTGCGATAAGTCATCTTTGTTGTTGTTTTTCCGGTAGGTGTTCTATAGAAAAGTCCCAATTGCAAATGAAGATATAATAAATAAGGCATATTGAAGATAACAAATCACGACCAATGAACCATGATTACTGCTGTACACAACTGGTATTTATTAAGTTAAGTCGTAATCCATAGGAACGCCGCGGAAAGTGCGTTACAATAATGTACAGTAGGCCTATGGCATGGGGTACAGTAGCCTAGGCTGAGTAGTCCCCCACAGGACTCGCCCGTAGTACAGTAATGTGAAAAAGAAAATAATGTTAGTATGCATGCAAAATTGATATACATTTTTGTACATGTACTTGCCAATTTTATTCATTGTCACAAGTGTAAAATTATTTTGCATGCATTCTACATCATGCATCACAAATTCACATGCATGAATGTCACATGATTATGAATTAAGATTATTTTGAGCATTACAATATTACGCCATTAGGGGTGCATTATTGAGTGTTGGTAACGCCGTTTAGGGTAGGGTTTGTATGTGTTACGCCCTTTAGGGGTATCAAAATAGTGTTCTGGTTTACGCCATTTAGGGTCCATTTCAGAGGTGCTTGGACGCGCATGTGTACCCGCTTGGTATGTTCACTGACCCCCCGGGGGGCGATTGTAGGGGTTTATGTGGTTTTAAAAGTACCGAGGGTTAACTTGATGCGGTTTGAGAGGTATGGGTTAATAAAGTAGACACGGTAAATGGTTTAGGAGGGATATGGTTATAAATCAACCTGATTGGGGTGGGGGAGGGAGGGGGGTTGTAGGGGGTTTATAATGCCTTTATAAGGGATATGGTTATAAATAAACCTGGTTTGGGGGGTGTTGTAGGGGGTTTATGTGGTTTCAGAGGTAGGTTTGGTATTAGTGTCTAACCGATCAGCTCATGTCAACCGATCGCCGATCACCGATCATTTCCTCTTTGATCGGCCGATCCGATCACCGATTAAATGCGCAAGTGAACTGCAATGCCTAAATAGCAACTACATTTCTCTCGTGTGTGTTGCCATACATAGTGTAAATATAGTAGCATTTGTGTACTTAGCAAAGCAGATTATAAAGAGTGAAAAACAAGTTCAAATGGTCTAAATAAAAAATATAATTATCTACTCTGTTTATTTATCATGTTTACCTGGTCCTAGTCTCTAAAGAACCTGTCAATCAAGTCATTGTTTACAAACTTTGCGAGCGGCTTGTCCTGTGCAACCATGTGCTTTAGATTGAAGCTTTGCACACAGTACGCTGGGTTTTCCCCCAACTGCATTGCGAAATAAATTAAACTTGCATCAAGTCTGCGATTGCAATGATTTGCTATGTGCATATCGTACATGCATCGTACGGCATCTGAAACTTGTAACCAGTCTAGCGTAAATATTGCGTAGTACAATATTACTTTCTAGAAATGTTATCGTTGTTATTTTAAGAAGTAAGAAGGTGAGTTCGAGCATAAAATCTATGGTACTTTGAGAGGAATTTTAACGAAGAAAAGACGACATAATAAGCTTTAAATTGGGTTTTCATACTAGTGATTGATCGGTTCATCAGATCGGTAGATGAAGGAATTTTTGCCGATCACCGATCAGATCCCGATCAGCCTTATATCGGGCCGATCGGGAAACTCCCGATCTGATCGGTTAGACACTAAGTGGTATAACCAGGAGGTTTATGTAGTTTCAGAGGTAGGTAAGGCCCCTTGCAATTAAATGTGAGTTTACTGTTGCCCGCGCGCGTCCAAAAGTCACCCGCGTGATATATGTAATATTTTAAAAATATTTAATTATTTCATTGTTTACAGCTTTTTCATAAGCTTTTTAACACTTCTCTGACGATAAAATTAGCCGATGAGCCGCATTGCAATACTTCCGGGTTGGGAAAACATTTCTGGGAAGTGAAAAACTCTGCACGAAACTTGCAACTGTCGCTTTGTATTGAAATGTGTGCATTTGAAGCATATTTGTAGGCACGGCAGTTGATTACTGCGCAATCGCTTCAGCGCATGACGTCACATCAAAACCACCGAACTTCTTTGGAGTTTCCTAGTGCATTCTGGGTAATATTTCAGGTTTGTTTACGATCGCCATCTTTAATATTCTCCGAGCTACATGTACATGTAGCGCGTAACGATTTTTTTTACAAACATCGATCGAATATCTCATTAATATTAAAAATAGGGTTGCAAATATGAGTAGACTCCTTTATAAAAGAAACAAAATGCAAATCCAAGGCAGTAGGTGGTGGTAGGACATAATTAACAGCATTTGAATTGTATTCGTACCTTGGATTATAGTTAACAACGCCGACAATATTAAATCAGGTGACTTTACCCCAAAATATTACAATATTAATATTAAATAGTCACCTCGTCCTGCTTTTCAAAATCGCAACAGTAAACTCACATTTAATTGCAAGGGGCCTAATGTGGCATAACCATCTAGTGGGGACCCGAGTGTAGCGAGGGTACGCCGCTAGTGTGTACAAATACTGAAAGGAAACCGTATAATATGACTAGTTATGTTTTTTTACTGCCATTGCTAACATTTATAACCTACCAGAATCACCTATGAAAATGAGAAGTACAGACAGAACTGCATTTCTTTGTTTTTAAAATCTAGTGTTGGATATGAAAATATCAAATGTTTGGCTGTGTTGACAAAATATTAAATTACAAAAACCTGAACCCTAACCTGAGTGCTAAAAAATGCAAATCTTAGTTCATCTCCAAGCGCCTGTGCCGACGGTTTTCAATAACGGAATCAACTGACCCTATATAGTGAGCGCGGCTTACTGCACGAACGAGTAGCTGAGGGCCGTGGCTTAGTGGGTGCGTCATAGGGCCTGGATGGTCCCCGGATCGAATCCCGGCCATTTCCTGGCGATTTAGTTGGTGTTTTTTCTTCGAAAATTGTGATCCCGGTCAAAAACCCTAAACCGAGGTTAGCCGAGGAAAAAAACCCACCTGCCTGTTTTACGGGCCCGACCGACCCGCGACCCACTATAATGCATTTTTCAAGAAATCTCTTTTTTAGAATTTTTTTTCTCAAATCATGTAAAATCAGCCATTTTTGGGCCGAAAATATGTTGAAAAAATTGTTTTCACAAATTGTTTACTAAATTCCAGATTTTTGCAGATTTTTGTGACATTTTAGGTAAAAAACCCTGACTGACCAACCCTACTTGACAGGTCCGTCCGCTCGTTAAACCGGGATTTTTTTCGTAGCCTTAGGGTTATGGTTCAAACAAAAATATTTGGGTGGGGTAACCGTTAATGGTTATTTAACCTAACCCCCTGAGTGCTAAAAAATGCTAATCCTAAGTCCATCTACAAGCACCTGTGCCGACGGTTTTCGATGACGTAATCAACAGAGCCTGAGCCTAGTATATAGTGAGTTGGTATACTGCGTGAACGAGTAGCTGAGGGCCGTGGCTTAGTGTGTGGAGATACATGTTGCAGGGCCGGAGTATCTGGATGGTCCCCGGATTGAATCTCGGCCGTTTCCCTGCGATTTAATTGGTGTTTTTTCTTTAAAAATTGTGATCCCAGTAAAAAACCCTAAACCGGGGTTATTGTATTGTTAAATTTTGCAATATATCGACTGCAGGTGGCACATAATATTTAAAAATCATTGTGACAATTTATGTTGCGTAGAAAGGCAAAAAAAGGGGTTGTTTGCCCATCGATTACCTTTTTTCTTTTTTCTTTTTCTTCTTTTTCTTTTTGTTGTTGTTGTTGTTGCTATACAGCGTGTATCAAAAAGAACGCAACACTTTTTGTCGAGAGCTGTATGGTTACAGTAAAACACAAATCACTCTAAAACTTATATACTGTTAGGTATACTTATTGGCTATCACATAGTTAAATTACAACGATATCGATTATTTATTCGCTGAGATATTAAAGGTATAACTTATAAGTAGAGAAGTGCAAAACACGTTTTACATCGTTCGTTCTAAAAACTTGGATTTTGCCTCTCCGATTAGTGTTATGGGTTAACAGTTTAATAACTATGTAACCTCAATATCTGGAATGGTTTATCTTAATTTCCTTTGTTTGAGTAGGTGGTACATAAAATCATTGAATCGTGTAAAGAA
Source organism: Ophiura sarsii (assembly GCA_035610835.1). Classification (NCBI taxonomy): domain Eukaryota; kingdom Metazoa; phylum Echinodermata; class Ophiuroidea; order Amphilepidida; family Ophiuridae; genus Ophiura; species Ophiura sarsii. The sequence goes on along the minus strand of CM069441.1, from coordinate 33,345,464 downwards.
TGGATCGCTTCCAGGGGCATTTTATTAGTTCCAAGATGGAGCCCCCGCTCATAGGTCCCGGGCAGTTCACGACAGACTGCAGAAACAGAGTTGTTGGTATTGGACATGCTAGGGAGTGGCCTGTTCGCTCTCCAGATCTTACACCGTTATACTTTTTATTTTGGGGTTATGTTAAGTCCCAAGTTTTCCAGACACCACCAACTACTCTCCAAGATCTTAGGAACCGCATCACAAATGCTATTCAGGGAATCAGGCGCACTCGGATGACACGTCGAGCAGTGCTTCACATGCAGGAACGTGCTCGTCGATGCATCTTAAAACAATTAAGGACAGCATTTTGAAGGTCGAGCAATACCATAATGTCCCATTCACAACAGACTAACAATTACTGATTCATACCAGACAATTACTACCTTCACTGGACTATATTCCATTTGTTTATCTTTTGAATAATGTGCCATACTGTTTTATTTATGACATTAACGAGAGAAAAAGAGAGAGGATTTGCAAACAGACTTTGTAATCTGGATTTTCAAGTTGTGGTATTAACTATCAACTAATTTATTGCCAGATTTGATTAATATTGATATGATACTATAATAGCCAGACATTTGATACCTGTAACATGACATTTTCTTCTCAGAATGATGGGTTTAATTCCAATTATTATTTAAAGAAAATCAGGCATACAGGATAAACGATGTAAAACGTGTTTTGCACTTGTCTACGTGTATCGTTGATATCTCAGCGAATCAATAATCGATATCGCTGTAATTTGACTATTTGATAGCCAATAAGTAGACCTAACAGAATAAATAAATTTCAGATTGATTTGTGTTTTGCCGTAATCGTAGAGCTCGCGACAAAAAGTGTTGCGTTTTTTTTTGATACACCCTTTGACACCTTGGAGTTCTAAACCTTACCCAACTATTTTAGGGAAGAAAAAGACTTTACAATTTTGTTTTCAATTACTTTAATGTTCTTAAATACGTTTGTTTTAATTGCGCCATATCAAAAAATCTAAAATCTCAGTGAAAGCCTATGTGTTGAATGCAGGGGTGACGGGCTTGCAGCCTGTAGTACAATCCGTCAGACCTTGTTTGATGTCCTGTTTTTGCTAGAATCTTGAATTTGCACCGCCTTGGTGTTTTCAAGGGAAGATATTGGTATAATGAAGTCTAGAACAGTCTGTTATTCTACATTTTTTTATTTGGCAACTTCAGATTTAAAAAACCCATATATTTTTCACCATAAAAATATCTTTAAAAAAATATATTAAAAAATAGGCAGGGTTTTTTGAGATTTTATGGGTCGGTCATGTTTGGGCAAACAAACCTTTTCTTTGATGGTCTAATGCCACAAAAAACTACCACATTTTTTTCGGAAATCAGACAATGTGGTCTGCATGGCTCTTGGTGGGCACTAAATAGGAAGGAAGCTGGGTCTTGGGTTTTGTAAGGCATGGTTTTGGTGATGATACATGCTTAAAGGTAGGCTACTTAAAGGCATGTTCTTAATATTGGTCTTGGTATTGGTTGCATCCTGGGCTTGCATTAGATTTGACTTGTAAAATGTATGATGAATAAGAATGGCTAATGTATGAAGGGAATGAAGGAGAACAATATCTTTTTGTTGTACATATCGTAGAATGGGGATACTTTGACCCCGTATGGGTAACTTTGGTCCCCCCTAAAAAGGGTTCATTTGTCCAATTTTGAGAAAAGTTTTTTAGCGACATTTTTTAAATTTGGTATAATTACAACAACATATTACTCTGCTACATAATGATATGTGTATCTGGAACAACTGGACCTAACTAAACACGCTATCAGCTTAAAGCTGCAGGAGTTTTTCTTTATTTTTAGGTATTTTTAGGAGACATTTAATTTCAACAAATTGCAACTGCCTCACCTACATGGTGGGTGTATTCAGCAACTTTTATGGTGTGGTTGGACAGACAATTTACCTATGACAAAACATTACCCAATTTGTTTTCCTTTGCATTCTTCATTACTACGACAAGCATTTACTGAAAAAAGAAGCAAAAAGTGGGGTAACTTTGGCCCATGTTAAAGTATATTTATAAGAAAAATTTAAAACATTCAATTTTCAACATATCCCAAATTAATTGGTACAAATTCCTGTAAAAAAAGCTAGTCTTCAATCTTCATTACATGTATGTCTGGTCTTTACATTGGTGTTTGATTTGAACATTGAATTGAAGACCCGACTTTGGTTTGGAAGGTTTTTGGATGACCTTGTCTGATGTTGGTGTATAACTTGAAGGCCTGGTATAGGAAACTCTGGTCTTGGTCTTGGTGTTTGTGTTGGCTTTGCTGTAATATACTGCAACAGTATGCAATTTGATGAAGTGGATTAAGGATTCTATCGCTTAAAGGGACACTAAGAGATGTGTTGGAGGCTGCGCCCTCAATTATGATAAAAACTGGGATTAGTATATTTTCATAATTGTATTACATGTATGAACTTACACCTGTAAGGATTAAGAAAAATCAGCCCTCTTTGTACAAGAAAACGTCGATTCAAAAATGCTCGTACAGCCGCGACGAGCATTTTACTTCCGACAGTATTCCCCTGCAGTACGTGTGATACATAACGCGAACCATATTTGCATAGAGGGCGTTTTTCAATAAATAGCGATGATATTGTTTTAATCAAGTTTTGCTGTGTTTTTGTTAGTAGAAACAACAATAATGGCAATTTTTAATGTTCATCTTGGATTCTGAAGTAAATTTTTAAACATTTAAAATTTTCAACACCACTTAATGTCCCTTTAAAGGTCATGAACATCCATCCATACTGTCATGAAAATATATAGAGCCAATCCAATCCCATGCCAACACTGTTTTCTCCTAACTCTCCTATTCTTACATGTCACCCTTTTTTTTAAATTTCCAATCACATGGACCCATAGATGAATGAATTTATCGTCTTTACCCAGACCATATCAAATTCATTGGTGTCACCTTTAAAATCACATTTTCATATGTTGGGGTAAGGGATAGGTATGCTTTATACATGAAATTCTAAAACCCTGAATGTACTACACATATCAGCACACTTTGTATCAGAGTGATTCAATTTTGATCAACAACCAAAATAGCTGCATCCATTTGTTACATAATTTACAAACTCAAATGTCAAGTCTGTGAATTGTTGTGGCTAACTTGCCATGCAGTAATCATGGTAATTGGAAAAGTCAATAATATGAGATGACTGACCCATAGCCAGCCAGTGAGATGGACACTTCATGGATAATGGTTAATTTATTCATCGATAGGGAATACATCATCTTGTAGCGGACAAGTGTTATTTTTTGCAAATGTATCTGTGCTACATGTATGCTTTATTTTAAGAAATGTGTCAGTTGTATTCACAATTTGGTGTCACTTCTAATTAAGTCAGAGAAATATTGTTTTGTGCTTTGTTATTTTCATCCAGTTTTAATGCCACAGATAATTGAAAATTAATATACTGTGAAAACTTAAGTCCATGATATTATTCATCTAATATGAACATAAATCCCAATGAATATTTAAATATTTTAAATAAGATATCAAAATTATGCTATATACGATTCTAAAATCAATCCGTACAAATATACAATTATAGGTATGGGGGATTAACCTTGTTCTACAGGTGAACGGACCTCTCCAGGTGGGGTCAGCCTTTTTTCCTTTTCTTCAAATTTTCAACAATTTTAAAAATTTCAAAATTTCTAATCTTTTTCAAAATTAAAAAAAAATCATCAATTATCAAAAGAATTTGAAAAAGAATCTAAAATTAAAAATTGTTCCATAGCATCTGTATAACAGGGTGTTTTTTTGCACCTTGTGTATACTATTGGCTCTTGATCAAATCAATCATTAAATATTGGAGATCCAATATTTGCGAAAGGCATGATGTACCGACAATTATTTTTACAGACTCCCAAATAAATCGTAAAACTTGCACATTTCCCCCCGTCAGCAGCTGAAATCTTGATAAGTGGGGGGGGGGGGGGGGGGGGGGGGGGGGCTTAGCGATGATGTTGTTCACATAACCGGTAGAAAAATGTGCATGGTCAAAATCACAAATCCACTGACGGAGGGTCGTGTTTACCGACGGGGTTATTTCAGGGGGGTGGGCACCGGCCCCCTGGACCCCCCCTGGGTACGCCACTGCTACATGTACATGTACTAAGCTCAAATAAGATATTTGTGGCAAAAAGATTCAAATGAAATATTTATCAAATGGCAAAGGAGTATGCTTTGGTTATACCGTGAAGATTATAATGTTGTATTCATTTTGATTTTTGGAACATGAATATCAGTCATACATGACCCCAAGCTCTCATTTTAAAAGTGAATTTAATTAGACAACTTTTATTTTCAAAATATCCGCTACACATTAAACTGTTACACATTGGCCTCTAAGGAAGACATGAAAAGAACAGTTTAATATCCATTTTTGTTATCATTTTATCATCGACAAATGTTATTGGAACATGGTGTCCCTACGTATGTAGAACAAGCCTAAGGTATCCTGTCACAGGCTGGCATACTCCAAACGCGTCATACCTGGGTCCCCAGGAGTGCCATTTGCTTATACTTAAGAGCTAGAACTCAACTGTGCTATTTTGGAGCAGGTCATGTAGTTATTTTGATAACAGAAACACTGTCAGGATCCATTGCTATATCATGCTTGAAAACTGAACTACGTGTACACATGCATGCATGGTGTTGAAAAAGGAAAAGCTCCTCTCACAGAATAACAAAAAACACTCTTCTCTGTCAACATGGTCAATACCTTTAAATGAAGAGATTGGGGGTATTAAGCTATGTTATCACAACTTAAGACATGATAGGACCATGATCTGATAGGCAAGACAAGTTCAGCTCCCAGTGCAAATTTGGTTTACATGCTATCTTATATTCTCATAGACTATAAAAACGCAAATTAAGAAAAAATGTAACATTAAAAGGTTACAATTAAATCTCATAACCTGTTTAGCTGATATAGCTATCATTAAAATAGATGGTATATATTTTAAGGAAGCAATGTAAAAATGTGAAGGAAAAAAATTCAAAAAGAAGGCAATAAAATATTATAGCCTGTTAGCATATCCCCAAATTAAGATTGTATGCATATTACATCATTTATCGTTTTGGGATGAAGAAGCTTTAACATGTTTATGTGGGCAGTGGCGTACCCAGCTTTTGGAAACGGGGGGATACGTAATAGTTGTAACCGACGAAATGCATGATGAACCAACAAAAAAATAGTAAAAGTGACCCATTTCCCCCCCGTCAGCAGCTGAAATCTTGATAAGTTGTGGGGGGGGGGGGGGGGAGGGTAGCGATGACGTTGTCCTCAAAGACAGCTGAAAAAATTGCATGGTAGAAATCGCAAATCTACCGACGAAAGCTCAAGTTTACCGACGGGGATATTTCAGGGGGCACTGGCCCACCCCTGGGTACGCCACTGTATGTGGGAATACCAGAATATACATTAGCCATAAATAATAATTTGTGGGTGGGGTAGGGAAGAAAAGCTGATTTTGTCAAAGGTGCTATCTTCAGAAGATAGCAAAAATATTATTGAATTCTCCGTAGACAAATCATAAAGAAAGTAACACCAATATCTTTGTGCATTCAATCTTCATTGTGATGTTTTTGTAGGTCATCTGAACAAGAAATACCTGATAGCTGCATCCATTGTATGTCTGTCAAAGGGTGGGTGGATATAGTTAGGGTTGTGGGTGTGTCTGCCCAGTGGCATACCAAGCTTTAGAAAACGTGGGGGGACTCGACCATAGTCGTACCGACGAAAGGCATGAAGTACCGACAAAAAAATATACAGACTCAAAAAATAAATCATAAAACTTGCACAATTTTTTCCCGTCAGCAGCTGATATCTTGATAAGTCCCCGTCAGCAGCTGATATCTTGATAAGTGGGGTGGGGGGGGGGGGGGGGGGGGGGTAGCGATGCGCCGATGAGGTTGTTCACATAACAGGCAGAAAAAGTGCATGGTCAAAATCGCAAATCTACTGACGGACAGTCGTGTTTACAGACGGGGTTATTTCAGGGGCCCCTGTGCCCCCTGGACCCACCCTTGGGTACGCCAATGTGTCTGCCTGTCATATTTATTTGTACATCATGTACATGCTTTTTGTTTTGTCCATTAAACATTTAACAATTGCAACAACTCATTTGGGTCATGGTGATGCATCATGGCAGTAGCGTAAATTTGTTGTGGACATTGGGGGGGGGGTGATTGGTCGAGGCGTCAGAACCAATTGTGCTTGCATGCACAGTGGGGTGTCTGAAGGGGGGGGGGGGGGGGAGGTATGCCCTGATCAGAAGTTGGTTGATTTGGTATTTTTGAAACTCCTTCCATGCAATTGGTAAATACTTTAAGTCAAAACTTAGATAAACTTCTTTGGCCCTTTCAAACACCAATCGCACCAATTTTGGGTCACATTTTGACAAAAATTAAATAAATTTTCCATGGATTTTTGTTTCCCGTTGACAATTTTTTATGGCTAATTTCATCAGATATTAAATTTGCTCCTATTTTGAGTCAACTTTTGAAACATCTTGATAAAAATTACCCGTATACATGTAACCATGGAAGTATTTGCATTTAATAATAGGTCACTGATCATATAATCATCAAACATTTATGCATAACATTTGGGGGATGATTACATAGGCCATATCCCCCTGGTCAAATGTTGGAGGGATTTGTCACCCCCACCCCAGATGTATAATCATCAAACATTTATGCATAACATTTGGGGGGTGATTACA